>WMED01025785.1:0-10951 GCA_019650415.1 Pipa parva
TCCCGCACCGCACCCCGTCCCGCGACACAAACCTCCCAGCCGGCACAATGTAAATTAAAAAAAATGCTTGGGCCGGCGCTGCATCTACCTATGCGGCCTAATGGGAGGGCCGGCCCTGTATATATGTATAATTTTATTTATAAAGCATCAAAATTTTACACAACACTATAAAATTCAACAATACAAATATATGACAGGTAGGGTAGAGTGGGTGTGTTAGTCTACAGATGCAAAAAAAAAAAAAAAAAGAGTATTGCAATACTTGGTGATACCTTTTTGATTGGACTAACAGTCATTTTAGACAGACCACTTCAAAGCTTTATCTAAACTGACTGTTAGTGCAATCAAAAGTTATCAACAAGTATTGCAAAATATATATCTATATATATATATACCTAGACATTGATTCAATAAAAATAAATTGTTTAATTAAAGCGGGGGAATTTAAATGTATATGTATACCCCCGAATGCATGGAAAGTATGGCTTCTGCTCAGAGGAGGATACACATAAGCAGATAAAAGCCTTATTAAGGCAGTCTGCATTAACTATAAATCCGATTTTGTTCATTAGGGAAGTTACAGTCAATTTAATTAATACACATTAATCCACAGTTGACATTAAATTCTTGTATGAACCAACACTCATATAGATTATTAAATCTACTGCAATAGTAAAGGTGACTGACAGGATCTTAAGAGAACTCATTCAGCAGGATTTGCAGTATACAGGTTATATGTAATTTAAACCCCCCTCAGCATTACTGTGCAGGAGAATGTCTAGAGCGCAGTGCAGCAGTTTATTCTCAGATGTTTAGTGAATGTGCTGCTGCACAGGAACTCCATAGCTTGTGCTAGTGTCTCTGCACCCTGCCCCTGACCCCTGGAGCTTGTGCAGGACTGGGTCTAGGGTTACTATTGGGAAAACTGCTTGCCAATGAATGTTTAGTTTGGCATGCGTAGAGCATTGTAGTTTATCAGAATCATTATGATGCTTTTTATCTTTGGAGATTTTGGAAAACTACTATATTATCTGTAGTACTGCTGATTTCCTACAAGAACCTTTTCCTTTACGGTTGACTCTAGATTGCACAGTCCTGTACTGATTGATGAATGAGAGAAATCCATATGTGTAGGGATCATATTTGGAAACATTGTTTCTCTTTTGACATCTGGTGAGCCTCAGAAACAAATTTCTGAGTCAAAAGCAGGTGTATTTTCTGATTTTACATATCAGCAAGGGGCAGTTTTAGACAGAGTGGGGTCTTGGGGAGAAAGGAAAGTGGGGTCCCATTAGCTGGTATGTTGATTATGCTTGTGCCAGCCATTGTAAATGGACAGCATGGGGGTGTTTGTTGCTGATACCACCTAGGTACTGAGGCCTTGGGTAATTGCATAGTTTGTAACCCCTTAAACCAACCCTGCAGATAAAAGTCATAGTAGTGGATTCTGATAAATTAGTTATTTTGGGAGTTTATATACATTACTGAGAAAATACTTTTAGTGGTTGGAGATATTTTACTATTGGGATTACCCATAATCTATGCTATTGTACCTTCTGTCGCATACCTTGTTCACTTTACAAACTGTGTTGGAGTATTATCTCTGGAAAGAATGAGAGACTGGGATATATAGGTGTGGCTCAGGACAAACACAATCTAAACATTACTGGCAAATGAACCTTAAAACAGTTTTGGGCATATTTTTTAGGAAATTGTACCCTAGTTGCCTCATTTATTTTCTACATCTAGAGACAGGAAGGTCCCTGTACCTAATTTCAGCAGGGGCTTTTATTGTTGTTCAATAGAACACATGCCCCATGTCCAACCCTAAACCATAACATATCATGTGGTTTTTTGACTGGACACTGGACTGGGCATTTTACACTCCAATCTGATTTTGTTTCATCTTTGGATGAAGAGCTAATGGACCCAGAAGGGTATCTTAGTTCCCAGAGTACAGTGATTCCAGTTTCTAAGCCCTAATGGACCTTACTATTCTCTGATGCTGAAAGACCAACCCTACATTCAGATTTAAATTAATCTTTTTTTTCAATGGTGCGTCAGATAATGCATATACAGAAGTGTGCCCTAAATCCCTACTTTTAAAGATAAGCAGCTAAATATCTTACTTCACAGGCACAGTATAGAATTTTTGGAATCACGAATAGCAGCTAGAAATGCATTTCAGGCATTTTTATTTTTTGGTGTTACTGTTAATTTCTAATTTGCCTCTTTCCTTATGATTTGATTGTGGTATAATAGGGAAAAGTATACATGGAGAATTAAGATATAATTGCTTTCAAAAGATGTAGTCTCCATTTATAAGTCTGAAAGTTGGACAAGGAGTGCAACCATTCATTGTGGAAATAGCTAGCTGAAGTCTGGACCAATCAACATCTGGATGTGGTAAATACCAATGTATCTGTAAAAGTGAATTTTTGCTTTTATTCTTATCTCGCAGTTAATTTAAATTCATGAAATACTGTGCTTGCCAAAGCGTTTCCCTTATTGAGATTCTAAAATCTGCTACTATAAGAATTAGTAAATTTCAGAATAAAGTATATGGAATAGATCCCCTTTTCATAGACTGAATATGTTTGTACTATTTGGTGTTTCCTTCAGTAAATAGTTTTAGACGCTATCTTTTTTTAACAAACAAATATGAGAAAGTGATATCATCTATTGTATACAACATCACAAAGTAGAATGAGTTTCATTTCTCAGTAGAGATGATATCACTGTGTACACAGCTTGCAGCTATATCTCACGAAGTAGAAAAGCACTAGAAACCACCATCTGTCTTATTTTGGTCACTTTACAATTCCGTGGGATGAAAAAGAAAGACAGAATTTTGTTTCAAGCTGATTTAAATTTTGTGGGGTTTTCCTGTGTTATACTACCATATAATATAGTGTTGCAACAAGGGGCATATTTAGTAAGATTTGTTCGACCATAACAATTGATTTCACCCTCTTTCGCTGTCAATTATTATTTTTCTGTACTTTTTCGATTCCCCTGATTTACAAAGGATGGATAAAAATATTTCCCCATCTAAATAAATTGTTAGCAGGCACACTTTGCAATGCTTTTCTATAGGAGGTCCTTCCATTAAAGATCAATATTGATATTGATGTCCCTTTTCAATGGGAAAATATTTTTGACTTAGGGGGTAATTCAGCATATTCCAAACGTACCCTCCGATGCTTCGCCTCTGCTCACAGACACTGTTATGCGCTCGCTGATGTGCTGTGCGTAATAATCACCGAACGCTTTAAAGGGATTCCAGTCTCGCGAGGGACCAAGATAGCACCTCTCTCCTTCAGAGGGCATGGAGTAGGGAGTATGGCAGGAGGGGGATTGTAGGGACAGCACAGCGTGTGGGGAGTTGTAGGGGCAGCACAATATGGAGAAAGGAACTTGAAAATTGCCAAGCCACACACTACCTTGCACCACTTTACCTGCTGTTCTGTAGTGCACTATATGGGGGGGGTCTGCTGCACTGTATGCGGCACAATTGAGGGGAGACTGCTGGGAGGAGCATTTTGGCAATGTCGCCTAGGCAACAGTCAATTAAGTTTACCAAAAATGATTTTCCAGATTAAGATCTAATCCCTTATTATATAATCTTTTTGAAATGGCACATTCAGTTCTGCATAAGAGCTATAGGAATTCCATATGCTTGAGTTTTATAGAGTATGGGGCATATTATCTAAGCCCAATTCGATCATATTGATTGATTTCACCCCATTTTCCTATTAATCTTTGTTTCCCTGTACTTTTATATTGTTTCTAAATCTAAATAAATTATCAGTAATATTGATCTGTTAACAGGGCCACATTTTGCAAGGCCTTTCTATGATGGTTCCTTCCATTACAGATCGATATTGACGTCTCTTTCTGATGGGAAATTATTTTGGACTTAGGCTAAATGATAGGACCAATTCTATTGGAAATAACAGGTCACCAGTCACCAGA
Organism: Pipa parva; assembly: GCA_019650415.1. Taxonomy (NCBI): domain Eukaryota; kingdom Metazoa; phylum Chordata; class Amphibia; order Anura; family Pipidae; genus Pipa; species Pipa parva. Next base: position 3,976 of record WMED01025785.1, read on the forward strand.
CTGAGGATGGAGAATTGTTTTGGGTAATAAAATTGAACTTGAATAGCTTAGTACAGTGATGGTGAACCTTTTCGGCACTGAATGCCATCAAGTTACGTCATTGTGCCTGTATCAGGGGAGAGCTCAACTCATGGCTATCCTACCTAGATCCTCCTTACTTGTCAAGTCAGGTCCACAGCCTATACTGAAAGAGCGCTCATACTGAAGCCCTGCATCGGCATTTCCTAGAAGTCACATGGAGAGCGTACATATCATCCAGGGAGGACACATTGATCACATGCACACTCTCCATGTGACTTCTAGGAAATGCTGATGTAAAGCTTCAGTAGGAACACGGCTATTGAGGAATGTGCTCCTGAGAAGGGAGCGAGCACCAAGATAGCACCCCTCTCCTTCAGAGGGCATGGAGTAGGGAGTAGGGAAAGAGGGGGATAGATTAGGCCAGATTAAGATGCCGTAGAGTCACAGGCAGTGTCAGAGTATGGGGTATGCAACATTTTTTTTTAATTTGATAATAAATCATATTTATTAAAAAGTGTTAATTAGCAAAAATAAATCAATGTATTTTGTTAAATTTTGGCCAGGAAGTTCCTTTGAATAGAATTTTGCCCACACTTTAATCACATGATATAAAAATATGGTTGAAATTTTGAAAACTCCGGCACTCCTTAGTAGTTAGTGTACAAACTGCTTTATTGTAACATCGTTAAAATCAAAATGATTGCCATGATTAAGTGCCTACAGCACGAAACGCGTAGGCTATGTTTGTTTTTATTCACACTTTGTTTTTGATTTTAACGATGTTACAATAAAGGAGTTTGTACACTAACTACTAAGGAGTGCCGGAGTTTTCAAAATTTCTACAAATTTTTGCACAAGTCGTCCGATCCAGCTCCTGAGCACCCATATCAATCATACTACACTTGAGGATTTGAAGTGGTCAGTACACCACTGTATTTTCTTCTTGTCTATAAGAATATTGTTGTTTGAGATATATATAAAGGGTTAAAATGGCTAAGAAGTGTGAAAAATTTCATTTGACCTTATTATTTTTTTCACTTTTTACACATTTTTCATATGTATACAATTTTACTGCTGCTTTTCCTGATATTGCCTATTTTGGAATATATTTCCAGTTTTGTAGGGTGCTAAATTAATAAAAAAATGTTCCCTTCTGTTTAATCATCCAGTATTGCTAAATATCTATATATCTCTGCAGACCATGGGCATTAAAACCACTTATTCCTTTGGGACACTGTTATCAAAAACACTAAACTACTTCTTCAAAAGCCAAACAAGCAACAGACGTATCCAACTGCTCTACCCTGATCCTGTGCATCATGTGCATCCTTTGTATCTTGTGCCAAAACCAATTGTCTGTGTTCCTTTGTCTGTGTAACTTGGTCTGTATCCTGCCCCTGGCTCTGGCTTCTTGGTTTCTCACTTCAAACCTGTTTTTGTCTACGCTCCTTCCTTCTGATTCCATATTCCCTGATCTCTTACCGACCCAGCTTGTACGAAGATGCTTTCCTTCTTGCTTCCACAGTGTAACATTTGCCACCCTCGTGGAACCATTGGGAATCTTGTGTCTTTAAGACCTGGGGGGTAATTCACCATTGTGCAAATTGAGGTCCGGATCCTTCACCTCACTTCGCACATGGTGTTATGCGCTTGCTGATGTCCTGTACGCAGACATCAGTGAGCGCTTTAAAGGGATTCTAGTATCGGCAAAGCTACTCTTTTTGTCTCACCGAGACTGGAATCCCTTTAAAGCGTTCGCTAATGTCCGCGTGCAGGACATCAGCGAGCGCATAACACCATGTGTGAAGTGATGCGAAGGATCCGGACCTCACTTCACACAATGGTGAATAACCCCCCCTGTTGGCACCTGCGTAGTGGAGGACTGTTATAGAAAAAAAGCCAGAAAAGTGTACTGAAGACGGATTCTCAGTGGATCTCCTGGGTTTTGGGTACTCTTACGTGACACCGATATAGTCAGTGAACATGCATTTTTAAACAATCCCCTTTTCATTTATACTGAGACAGACAATCAAACACAACAGTATATTGCTAAAGGCAACCTTGGAAAAATTTTGGACAAAGTTGACATCTGCAAATGTATCTCAAAAATGGCCAGTTGTCAATGTCCTGTTTGGTGTAATTGACTACACCAATTAACCTCAGTTGATATCAACCTGGTTAGTGACAGTTGTACTTTTTGGGAGATATTTATCAAAGTTGAAAAAAATTAGACAAATCTGTTGAAAAGTTGCAAATACATTCAAATTGAGGAAAAAAAGGTCAAAATGACCTTGATACTCCCTTTTTAGTCCTTCTGAGCGCAATCTTTTACCTAATGTAAGCTTTAGTTTATTATAAAAGTTATTTTGAAATTTGGTGATTTGCACCCATGTTTTAAAAGGGGGATTCTTGCATTTATACATCAAAAATAATTCATTTAATGCTGTGTGTACAATTATATCAGTCTTTCCACAATAATTCAGCACAGCTGACAAAGCAGTCAAATTTAGATTGATTTGTCAACTATGCTAGCTAGAAAATCATTCTATCTATATCCACAGTTAGACTAAGAAACCAGCAGTGTAGAACCTAACCACAAAGAAAAGCAAAGAATCATAAATGAAAAATTCAGGTCACACGTTAATTTGCAGATTAATTGCTAAACTAGCTGCCTAGGGTTACTAATTCAGGATAACCAAGGGAAACCAAAATATAAAGTAAATACCAATTGCATTCTGACTCAGAAATAAAGTCTACAGCATACTAAAAATTAAAGGGGTACTAAAGGCTCATTCCTTCTAAGGGTAAATATTGGAGGGGAAATAACTTACTGGTAGGTCTTTTATGCCCCAGTGCTGCCACCTACTCTCATTACCATGTCGGCTTCTTCTCTTGAACAGCGCTGCAATCCTTTTCACTTCCTCTTCCTGTTTGTTTCAATGAATAAAGCAAGTCCAGTAGCAGTTATCTGATGTAAAACTGGTACACCAGCAATGCACATAACATTTAAAATGTAAGAAAACTGTTAAAAAAAAACTCTCCTAGAACTAAGAGACCACCCAGGTTTATAAGCAAGAACAACTGTAAAAATATATCTTTGTTTGAGCGTTTTCAGAAAAAAAAAATGCTACTTCCCAATTAAAGTGGACAATAGACACATATCTTGTCCTCTTGATAAAGATGTAGACTGACATCATCTTATTTCATTCTAGGTTTTAAAAAGTAATATCAAATGAAGAGAGGTCAAGAGTGTCCAACTTTAGCATCACTCTCTTGACCTATTGCCTGAAGTTTAGAGCTTTGAAAGTCATAGCGACAGGTAGAGACAGCAGTCTCTTTAAATTGAAGAATGAACATGAGGTCAAAAAAGATAATTAACTTAGCAGCTGGAATATTTACAGAATATGTACAAGTACAACAATCTTAATGTCATTACTTCATTTCGACAACCTAACCCTTTCTCATTTTATCCTTTTCTTTCCATCTCAGTCATTCACATTTTAAAGAACCTTCATGTCTTTTAAAAACACAGGTAAACATTTGGTTTATCAGGCCTTCTCCAGCTTCTGGCTTCCTTATCTATCAAATACATAATTGCCACCATCATATATTGCACAACAAATACAGAGAGCTGCCTGAACCCTTTACCAATGTTTCCTTTTAAACTGCCTCCATACGTTTAACACTAAGCTAAGTAGCTGATTAGTTTCATGTTCTTTGCTCATTATCTCATTTTGATAACAGTTATGGAAAAGCAATACAGCAGAAATAAAACCAAGCTAAAATATATGTGATTAGTTAAGGGAACAGAGGAAAAAGGGATTGTTTCATCTCTTTGGTATGCGAACAAGAAAATAACTACAATTCCTTGCATTGTGTTATATATTTATTTATTGTGGATGAGAGGATTGTTAGAGGAATGAAAGGGAAATAGACATAAAATATACATGTTGGGAAGATGTTTCTGTCATTCTAAGGCTGAAAAAAATATATTTTACACAAATGTACAAAAATGTATTTTTGTCTGTTAGATTTTTGTTTTCTTAAAAGAACAGTAAAACCAAAAATGAATTTTGTCTTAAAGTGTATGTAAACCCTATTTATAAAGGTTGTCCATGCATTAAATTATTGTAAAGTGTAAAAACAATTAGTAAAATCCTCACTCACCTTTTCACTCTGCAGCACTTGTTATCCCTCTGTAAAATATTCCTCCTTCCTGTAGTGGAGAAGGCCACGTCCATTGATTTTTATATGACTGAAAACTACTTTTTCCAAAAAGTGACATTCCACATGACAATTAAAGCTTTTAGATTTTTATAAATATCCCCTTTTTAAAGTCTGAAATTCCAGAAATATCATTAGTTCTTTATCCGAAAGACTCAGGGCTAATGCTAAACAATAAAGGTCTCTTCCCTTTGTGATCTGTCTGTCTGATTTGGGTTATGATGTGAGTGTGTCAGTCTCAGAATGGGAAGTCTTAGATGACACAGCTCTCTCTGTGTGACACTACTCCTGAAGTAGTAGATTGTGGTGCAGCTAGAACTACACATATCGTTGTAATAGGAGATTATTATAATAAGGAGTGATAGAATCATTTATAGGCAAGACCAGCACAAACATAAACAAATGGTTTGCTGATGCCAGGATTTGGAATGTGGTGTATTGGATAGAAAAATTCCTGGAAAGCACTTAGAAAGACCCAGCTGCCAAGGTCTAGATTGGTACCAATGAAATTATATACTGAAAGTGAAGGATCATTTAAAACAAGTTTATAAACTATGCCATGAGCTGTACCATGGGCTAAACAGAATGACAGAAGGAACTTCGGAACTAAAGGCATAGTTTTATTCCTGGCCAAAAGTTGTAAGGATCATAGAACCTTTGATCTGCGGTGTAACAATAGTGGTCATGACCCCTTCATAGCCTAAGCCCTGCACTATATATGAATGGGCATGGGAGGGGTGGCACTGCAGGGGGGGGGGGGGGGGATCCCAGTGCTGATCCTGCACTGGGGCCAAGGGATCCCTACATCCACTATGGGATAAATGTTACATTTTAAAATGTGTTTAAATACACCTCTTTATAAAATCATGTACTCACTATGAACCCAAAAACAGACCCAAAACTTAGCATTCCATTGTAGCTTAGCAATACTAAGTGGGATCCTTTGGCCTACATTAAAATCAATAGATTTGGCAGAAATCTGACATAGAATATCTCCCAAGGAGCACCATCTGTACTGGGAAGTAATATCAGTTCATCCTATATGTATGGGTATGATAATCTTTGGCATGGAGTGGAGGAAAGTACAAAAATGTCCTGGAGGAAAAGATATATACGTTTTGATGAGAAACTGGGATAGAAACTTGATTTCAGCATGAAATTCAGTAAAGCATTCAAGCAAAGCCACAGCAGAATTGCTAAGGAATATAGTTGTAAAAGTAAAAAAGGTTCATCCTATGCTTTGACCTAAATATGATCTAATATGGCATGGTTGCTGTCTCTCAATTATCTCCAAGTAATTTGAGTTGTTTAATCAAGTTGAGTGGTGAAATATCAAGAAATATGGGTAATTTGAGTTTTCCCAACAGACATGGAGCTGTTTTTATTGCCAAAAGGGATTCAACCTCAGATTAGCTTAGTCAAATATTAATATATTATTTTAGTGTATTTAAAATATGAATTCATTTACAAATGTATCTTAAGAGGCTAAAACGTCATAGAATACTTAAAAGAAAGGTTTGAGTTCTGTTGTGGGTGGTGATTCTTAGAACCATGAAAAATAAACAGAAAAATAACAAACAAGAGATGGACAAAATGAAATTACACTACCCAAAAGTATTCCTCCTTCTGAAAAACAGGGGTGGCTAAGCTGATCACTCTAGAATAACCAATACATGCTCTTGGAGCAATCTAATTAGAAGAACCATAATGTCTGAGAGCTCCCACTGCCTCAGTTAAGTGGCCAGCCTGCTTCAAATGGGGAGGCTGTAAATTAGAGGGGGTAACAGGCCAACTTTAAACACCTTACTATATTATTTAGGTTATCTAATAAAACCCTTAATTTGCTGAATGGTCATTTTTTATTCAGTCCAAGTACTGTATATAAAACAATATAATTTTTGAACAATATATAGGGTAATTCAGCAAAGTCCGAATTCGCATGTGTTGTTGACTTTGCGACAATTCAAGTCCCATCACCAACAATTATTGCGGATTCACTTCAATACGCTTGTACGCGACAATTCGAGTCGCATCGCTAACAGTTGTTGTGAATTCGCTTCAATACGCTTGTAGAACAGGCGAACAGTCACAAACACATACTTCTGCGTAGACCAATGAACAGTAATAGCAATAACAAAAACACAATACGATTGGCTAAAATTTATTTGTCCACATCCCTTGGGATGTGTTTCTAATTGCAACTACGCTAGTCGCGAAGCGATGTAGGTCTTTGTGTGTGTGTGTGCACAGGTACTTCGGCAATTTAAAAAGCAGCGGAGTGTGTTGAAGGTGCGAATGTGACTAGGTGAAGTGCTACGAATTTGCATGTTTGCCTTCGCCAGACCAGGGTGGCAAATTAGGGGGTTGATGGCAGGGCACTAGTGTTGCGAAGGTGACAATTCCTTCAAAAGTGACATTGGCGACTGCAACTAATCTGCAACATGTACTGTACTGTGAGCAATGTGACATAGAGAATAATGGAATATTCTTAGAATAAATAGTGGAACATTGTGGTGCTGATGTCACTGCCCTTCACTTGTCAAATTCACTACACACTGCTTGAGTTCGCCTCCTATTTCGATCTGACTTTTCATGTCACACTGTGCATGCGACAGCGATCGCCGCCGTCCGCCAGTAGCAAAAGCAAATTCGTATCCTCTAGATAGTGATAAGAAGTGAATTCACGTCTAATTTAAATATTCCACTAAACTTATAGCAAGTTTAATTTTAA
>WMED01025786.1:0-10951 GCA_019650415.1 Pipa parva
TAAAACAATATTTATATTTGATATGTATACAAATAGAAAGCCAATTAAACATTAAGGGGGTTATTGACTAAAGTGAGAATTTGACTGTTGAATTCTCAAACAGGAGATTCCGATAGCAAATCCGCAACTGCAACAATATTCCCATCATAAATTCACGAAAGTGACAATATTCCAATAATGTAGTCATGACTGTGACACTAGCAATCTATTGTGACCGTCTTTAGCTGGCGACTTTACACCTTTACACAATTCAATTAGCCAATAACCCCCTAAAAGCTAAACACAGATCACTCACTATACATTATGTTCTTGAGTTGAATCCCTTTTCCTTCTCCTTATCTAAAAAGGCTGTTCCTATCCATGAGCATGCCCAGATCAAAACTGTTCGACTGCCTCTGTGGTTGGCTGTGGAGTGAGAAAGTTAGGAAAAGGAGGGGTCGTCACAGGGGGATATTGAACCCTGCTGAATTAAAGTGGACTTGTCACCTCAAAACTCGAACACTGTATGTTAGGATAGAGTAGTTGTGTTAGTCCACAGATATAAAAAAAATGAGTATTGCAATATTTAGTGATACCTTTTTTATTGGACTAACAGTCATTTTAAATAAACGAGCTTTCAAGAGGTCTGTCCTCCCATCATCAGGTTACAAACAATACATATATAACAGTGGTTCTTAACCTTGTTTGAGGTACCGAACCCAGCAGTTTCATACGCACATTCACCGAACCCTTCTTTAGTGATAAATCCCTTGACCTCTGTGGTGGAGGCTCCGCTGAATCCCTGAGACCGACTCACTAATGCCCTAGGGTTCGATCAAACCCCAGTTGAGAACCACTGATATATAATATGCATACAATATATATATATATACATATACAGTATATATATATATGGAAAAACATTTAAACATTTCATAGTCACAATTAGATGGGCTAATAACTGTTGCTTTAACAGCAAAGAAAAGAGAAAAAATGTTACATATTAAGTGCCATGGGCTGAAAGGTAAGAATAAATCTGTGGTGCTGAAATTATATAATGCACATCCCTCATGTTTAAACTATTAAACATTCCACATCTATAAGGAAATTCAGTCAAGGGGTTTCTTTTATTGGGCAGTAAACTAAACAAGCATCCTACCACCTTTAATAGTAAGGTAGCCAGAAGAGGGCGCTACCACTAACAGACAATGCAGGAAGATGAAACATAAAAGGCTTTATCCAACAATATCTCCGTACTACTAATAAATGCTTTCCAGCTTTGAATAGTATGGATGGCTAGGCAAAGCCAAATGAACAAAATGCAGATAAAGCAACATCATGTGAGGGATTAAAGTAACACCAACGAAGAAAAAGATCTATTTGGATATTTGGCACACTCGTCATTCCTACATAATACTTTAAAAATGTCATATTTGAAGTTGAATTTCTGATTCTTATTGCTTTGTATTACTTTATATATATATATATATATATATATATTTCTTTTGTTTGCACCAATTTTTTTATCTGTTAGGTAGACAAACACCCATCTGCTGTAAGTGTTTTTTATGAAGCGAGTATTTATGAAGTGCTTTACAAAGCCCAAAACAGTAAAAGTACATTTATGTTTCAAATAAAATATTTTACTTTTTTTTTTTAGAAATCTTTTAGAATTTTTGGAAAGAAGATCAATTGTATAAAAGGTATAATGACAAAAGGGGCATTTAAATGTTTTGGAGTGACTATCCCTTTACCACTAACATTAGTGGTGTATTTAAAGTTTCTTCAGCCTGGGAGCAGATGATGCAGGCCTGGTACTGATTGGATTTTGGCTGCTTTTGTCTGGGTTGAATTTACCCCACCAGGAAAAGAGTCCCTGGTTGATGACATCATTAAGGCTGCTGCAGTTATAAATCTAGAATAAAAACCAACAAAAGGCCTCTTGGAAACCAGCCAGAGGTGCTCCTAGTATGCTGGAGAGAAGGCTTGGATCCTATAGGAGCCTAAAACAGAATACCCCCCTATATAGTAATGTAGGCAGGTTAGTTCAAGCATTAGGGTTCAGTAGGGATGAGCCTCATGGCATGAGGTCATATCTTCAGCAGAAACCCTACCAAAAAGAAAGTAATGGTAGTCATCTGGGTGTGAGACGTGGACATCATAACCTCCAGTTAGGGTCACAGTGGTCAGTTATGGAACCTAATCCTACAGGAAGTAGAGAGTCTTTAAGCCTGTTGTGATGCTTAAGAGTTCCTCATATTACTGGGAAACCTTTTTAGAAATGTTTTGTACTTTCCTGTCTATTTCAGTATCTCTCCTTTATTGCATCTTCAGGAATTCGTGGTGCCCTTTTGTTTGTATACTATTGCTGTATCCACCAAAATAAGCCTGTATTTGCATTTTGTTTGCTGTTGTATGCATGACATGAGCAAAAAGGCTAATTTACATAGATACACACCTGCCTTGGCAACCAATCAGTAATTAGCTATAAACAATCATGGACAATTTCATCTAAGATACTAAACATGTGATTGGCTACTACAGGTTTTTTCAACTTCACAAATCCGGGTAAGTTAGAAATTGAGACCCACATAACAGTGCATTCCGTACTCATGTAAAAGCAGATTGTGCAATATAAATCTTATACAGAAACTGTTCTAAGTACTTGGAGATAAGAGAAATGGCCAAATGTAAAGAAAAGCAGTGGTTAAATGCTAAGCCATTTTGTGTGTAGGATAATTACAGTTGATAGTCGGTTTTATTGGGTAGAGTTCCAGGAAATGCTTACTCAGCTGCTGTATATATATGTAGTATACAGAGTTTAATACATAAATAAACCCATGAAAATAATTATGTAAATACAGAGCATGAATGCCCTCAGTGCATTAGATAGGAGGCAGTAGACTGCTATTAGATACAGTAAACATTTAAGTATGGGCTTGTACACAAATTCCTTGTTCCCTGGTCAGATTTATTACTATAGTCTTTCTAAATGGCAGAAAACAGATCCTTAAAGGGGCAGCACATTGGACCACTAGTTTCAAACTTTTTTTAAAAAACCATCAGTCTAGACATTTTGATGCTGATAGTAAATTCAGCATATAATTTCAAAAAAAAAACTCCTCCCATTGAGTTTAATAGTAAATGCAAGCTCTTTGGGACAGTGACCACGATCTTCTTGTTTCAATCATGACCTGCCACTTAGGGGGATATTCAGAAAGGTGCGAATTAGACTGTCGAATTCTCAAACAGCGGATTCCCATAGCAAATCCGCAACCGTGACAATTCCCCATCGTAAAATTGAAACAATTTATAAAGTTGCAACTGCGACAATTTTCCTTAGCAAAGCCACGACTGCGACAATATTCTCGTTATAAAGACTCGACTGCGACAGTAACAGTCTATTGCGACTGTCTTTAGCTGGCAAATTCACACCTATACGCAACAATTTGGACTTTAAAGAATAACCCCCTTAGAATGATGTATATTCTGGTTTATATCATTGCAAATTACTTTACTTGTTCTTTCTTAAACACTTGAATTCTACAATGCTACATAACCTAAAGGCGCTTTATAAATAACAATGTTTTATAACATTAAATTGACAGATTTTTTGGTAAAAACATCCGTTAACTACTCACAGAATATCACCTGCATTGTTTGTAGGACTATGTTGCATGGGAAAGACCTTTCATTCTAAAACTTCAATCCTTTTTGCACTTAAACATTTGTAATTTTATATTTTTAAAAAGTCAATAACAAACCTGTGGATTCAGAATATTTTTTCAAAAAGAGCGCACATTAACCATAAGAATAATTTCACCGATGGGGAAGCGGGACGCCAGGGGTTGTGGGCAGCTCTGAAATGGTGCAATGCTTTCCTTCTGAAGACCTCCAAATAAACCATTTCTGTGATTTCTCAATCCTCACTGTGAGTTGTGTAACGTGCTTTTTCCCTTTATCTCCTCAGCTTTTGTTAGCAAGCTTATTACTGTAGAGTTCTATGGAACAGTTTTTCTCTTAATATAAAACTGTACCTCAAATGGTTGCTTTATAGGAACCGGCTGTATAGTGTAAATTCCATTTTCTCGAATTCCTTGCTTGTGGATCTCGGCGCAATCCCGGGGGAACAATCTTTCAGGTTTTTCTGAAAATGTGACTTCAAATAGAGGAAAAAAAAAGGTAAATAGATGAATTGTATCGTGACTAAGAACAAATACTGTTGTTTGCTGTGCAACTACACACAACTTAAACTAACCTCAGTAAGGACCAATCACTGCCCCCTATGAGAAACAGGTGAAACAGGGCAAAAATCAGCTTAAATAGCTCAATTTCTGCCCACCCACTTCCACAGTCACCTTCCCAATACCACCCACTCACTGACTCTCTGCATGTACCTGCCAGGGCATGGGGAAAAATCCCAGTGGATCTCAGACCCAAGGCCCATCTATGCTGGGGCCCACTGGGATTTTCTCCAGTCTACCCCTGCTGGGGAGTTGGTCTGTTTACTTATAAGCTAAAAGCTGACTGCAACCATAAGGCAGAAAACAAATATTTTAATCAGGAATTCAACCTCAAAACTATTTATTTTTTTACCTGTACAATGTAGGAATAAGTGCCAAGCCAATCCAAATGTTCTTTTTCTGAATAATTGCCTAAATACTGTAGTGTAATCATAGTCTTACCTGGGGTGCCTGTGTGGCTTACACCTTTGATAGTTATGGGAGAATCTTCCTTTGTTTCAAATGCCTTGAGGCGTCTACTCTCTAAAGAGAAAGAAAATGGAAAAAAAAGTAGAAAAATACACAGTGAAAACAATACCCAGAAGGAGGTGCTTTTGATCATTAAAACCACAAATCCAGACTGGGTAATGGCTGCACTTTTATTTCTTTTAACAATTTTATATTTTTTTATAAGCAGTTGGTAGTGGACTTTTTTTTCCATGAAGCACATGAAGTATATGACCTGTATGGTTAGATATGGTTGTAGTGAACCATAGGTCTGGTAACCCATAGCACCCATTCAGCCGATAGCTTTACCTGTATAGGGGAACTAGAATTATAAGAAGCCAATTTCTGATTGGTTGCTGTGGGTTGCTAGACCTATTTAATTGCACAGATTGATGAGTCTGAAGACTCATTGCTATTGGCTCAATAAGTAAATAGCTAATTGATTAATCTGATTATCTGTGATAATGGGGACTAAGTGGTGGATAGGTGATTGGCAATCTGGCACAAATTAGACAATATTGATCTATTATTTGATATTGATGGACAGTTACTCAAATGTGGAAAGTTGACCACCTGTGACAAAATAGTTACAGGTTACATGATTAAAGCTTGAATTAATTAAAGCTTAAATTGACATTGCACCATCACCCATTATTATTAGGGTATATCAATACTGAAGTTTGGTGAAGTCAAATCTGCCTATTTACTCTAGACCAGTGGTGGCAAACCTATGATACGTATGCCAGAGAGGTCACTCAAAGCCCTCTCTGTGGGCACACGCGCCATCTCCACCACTGCTATCCTCAATTCCCCTAGCGAGTGAGTGTTCATTCAGTGTAGGCTGCGGACAGTTTTCAGGTGGGATCCACAGCCTTCACTGAAGGAGAGCTCGCTAGCCAATAGGATAGCTGCTGCAGAGCTCTTCCCCGACACAGGTGCAATGATGTCACTCATCTGCGCCTGTACTTTTGGGGAAGGCACTGGTGAGTGACATCACTTTTCAGCACTCAGTGCCAAAAAAGGTTTGCCTCCACTGCTCTAGACTGAGGGTATTATTGACACAGATTTTTTTTATTTTTGTGCATTAGTATCATCTACATCCCTCTCTTTCTAGAGAATCATCTTCTCATGATTGGCTAGAGCAGTGATGGAGAACCTTTTCGGCACAGAATGACATCACTCACCAGCGCCTTCCCCTGAAGTGCCCTCTCGAACGCTGCTTCAGTGCAGGCTGTAGATCTGACCTGAAAACTGTCAGGTTGGGTTTGGTCTGCTCTGGAGGAGCATTCTCTCACTTGGGGGATGGAGGACATCAGCGGTGGTGATTGTGCGTGTGCCCACAGAGAGGGCTCTGAGTGCCCTCTCTGGCACACATGCCATAGGTTTGCCATCACTGGTCTAGAGTAAATAGGTGGATTTGACTTCACCAAATGAAACATCAGTGTACCCTAATAATAATGGGAGATGGTTTAATCATGTAACCTGTAGCTATTTTATATTGGACTGACTGGACTTCATGGTTATGTGCAGAACTGTCTGTTGTAATCATAGAAACCCCACATACTTGAAAAATGTTGGCCCCAACATGACATGACATGATTTTTCAGTGCCTAGCAGTCTCATTTCTGTTATCCTGTCACATGGTCCCAGGTCCCCTGGCAGCAGTCCCAGCTCCCCTCCTTGCACCTCGCCACCCTGTATATGATTGCAGGCCTGCTTGAATGACATCATGGGTGCACAGCCAGTTGGGAGAAATTAGTTGGTGTGTTGGTGGCATCACATTAAAATTTTAGTGACATCACCAGAGCACCGCCAATAGGAAAAGGTGGGTGGTGCATCAATGATGTCACAAAATTTTGACTGGTGCCTTCCCCGCTTTCTGTCGAAGAAACTTGGAAGGGATGCATATATTATTCTGTCCCTACAAGTGGTGTCTCTCAATCCCACTTCAAATACTACAGTGTTACCCATTTTAGAGCGAACTGAAATACAGCATATCAGAGGTTTAATTTGTGACCCACCAGGCATTGGATCGTACATAGACATCCTTGGGATATCACAGAGCAGTCTGAGGAAGGAGTGTGTGCACCAATGGTGTAGTGTGACCTCCTGCAGCGACTACAGGTGCATACCACCACCAAAGTCTGCTTCCTTATGCAAGGTGCACTTCCTTTCTAGCAGATGGGGTGCACGAACAAATTGTCCCATCAAATTAAACTTTTTTCTATATGCCTCCTATTTACGCAGCCCAGTTTGCACCTGCCCTGGAGAATTTAACATATAAGGGGTTATTCACTTAGGTGCAAATTCGACTGTTGAATTCTCAAACAGCGGATTCCCATAGCAAATCCGCAACAAATTACCCAATGTAAAATAGCAACAATTTTTTAAAGTTAAGATTGTGACAATTTTCCCCTAATAAAGTCGTGACTGCGACAATATTCTAATTATAAAGATGCGGCTGCGACAGTAGCAGTCTATTGCGACTGTCTTTATCTGGCGAATTCGCACCTATACACAACAATTCAGACTTTAGTGATAAACCCCCACAATCCAGACATCCGTATTATGTTAAAAAAATAATTTATCGTTTTTAATCTAATATTCACAGATATCAAAATACGGAAAAAAAAAAAAAAGTGCTTCTGGGAGGTATTCCACGAATCTATCATTCTGAGAAATTGTTTTTGTTTTACCCATGATTAAAACTTCATTAAATGGGAAGTAAAAAGCTTAAATGATGCATATGCAAGAAGCAGTAGCGTGAAGCATTTATTCTAAAGCGGAACCCGTATCAATACACAGTAATGGTGTGTGTCTTTACACATAGTAGCTGCATGCCTTTGATAACAAGGAACATATCTGTGCACTTAAAGATGTTTCACTATTAATCCCCTGTTCACCTCTCCTTAACCTCAAAACTATCAACCATGATAAATGCCAAAGTGTGGGGTTATCTCTAGAATAGCACAGATGTGCACAACAGCTACTCTGTTAGTCTGCCAGTGAAGTAAGAATCTCATTCTTAGGCTAGGCGCAATGCATCATATGCTAGTGTGAAAAAAAGAAAAATACGCTAAGTTTATTTTTCTATTGTACTTACCAGTGACAGTGTGAACGCTCCCTCGGCGTTCACAGCACTTCCTATGTGGTCGCATTTTGGACGCGGCGTATCATACCCCAGCCAAAATGCAACACACAGAGTTCCGGACCCAGCGTATGTGCGCCATATGCTAGTATGTACGGAACTAGGTAAGTGCCATCGGCTTTCATTGAGCCGTATTTTTTTTTCACGCTAGCGTATTATGCGCTGAGCATAATACGCTAGTGTGAACCAAGCCTAAAAGATGAGATCATTTAGGGGTATATTTATCAGAGAGTGAATTTGTATGGTAAAATTAATTTGCAACAATTTGCATCAACTCCCTGTAGTGAAGCTAATTGTGAATATTCACTATTTAGCGTATTGATGCCTGATAGAGTGAATGGTTGCAACTTGTCACTTACTAATCTCTGCGCTTAGTCAGACAAATAGTAGCCATGGCATACTGTCGCGAATTCATCACGAATAGGCGTAATTGTAGCAAAGTGATGTCATCTTCACATAGATCTTTTTAAATCCAAAAATGTCAGCATAATTGTCTTTTTCCTACCTTAATGACAACATACTAGTAATAGGCATTAATTATCAGAAGATAAGGCTATTTCTACATTTTATCATGTTTTTTTCGCAGGAGAATAGTTGCATAAATTTTAATTCTTGTTACATTCATTTCAATGGAAGAAAACCCTGAGCTAAAGTTGGCACTAGGTCACTACATTTTTAAGCCTTTTGACACAAAATATCACTGGAATTGTAACAGAAACCTTGCTTTAAGTCGCTCAGTTTGCAATTTTCATTTGGTGAAATCACTGGTACAGTGTTTGCTTATTCCTCATTGGCTGTGTGACAGTGATATCATTAGTGACATCAATGGTGCTACTAATTTTTACAATCATTCTAAATATAAACTATAAATCCATTTGAAGATTTTTTTTTTTGTGGTGCTATTGTCCATTTAAGCCTCAATAAAGATAATTGTGGTTGTATGATATAATATGCTTAGTTACATTGCTCAGTGCCCAGGAAGCCATCAGCTGCCTTGTTCATTATTTGAGCAATGGTCATTACCTAGATGCCCACATGTCAATGGCTGTCTGGGAATCCCTGGTTTGATAAATTGCACCCCTAGAGCAATACAGTACATATTCCTGCTTTACCTCCCAGTTTGCGGCCCTGTCTAAAAATTATGATTTTTATGAGATTTTTTAAGCCTTTCTACCAAACCCCTGATGTAGAATTACAGTTCGAGCTACTGTAGAATATGTAAGGGCGCAGGTAGAGAGAATGGGATTTTGTACGAAAGTAAATATAGACTGCAAGAATAATTTAAGAGTAATAATTAGACAAATAACTGTTGGGGACTAAACATCACCTAGAAATCCTATCTCCACCCCAGCATTTTAAATCCCTCCCACCCAAAAACAACCCAGGCCCCAATATTATCTACTAGGTGTACTCTTATTGCTATAGGACTTGCATAAATGCATGCCTGTTCATCTTCTGAAACCTGATGATCATTGACATTCCCTATAAACCTGGAATGTGGGACAGAACAAAAAGCCCCCAGGCAAATAAATGACTAGACAAAGCAAAGAAACAAAGTCCTTGGTCATCCATGTCTAAAGAGCAGAAAACATATTATGCACATATAATAAATATTTTCTGTTCTTTTAAAATCTTTGGATATATCTGCACCAGAGACAAGTGCTCATCACATTGTTTTTTCATATTAAAGGACCAGTAATCCCAAAAAAAAAAACAACAAATCCCCATTTTGGTTTGGCATGGCAGTTATTCAAATACAGCACTTGTTATCTTTGAAAGCAAATTCATGAATTTTATTGCTTTCAGTCTGTTTTCATCTTTACTAATATCAGCCATGTTGTTAAAGAGTAACTCAATGCTTGTTTTTTTTCTAGGGGTGATTCTGAATGGGTATGCGCTTTAATATTTATTGAATTTGCTTTTCTCCTAGAACATTGCCCCTGTCTTTTCAGAAAATCGATCATGGTTTCTCCTCCCTGCAGGCTGCGAAGGATTTCTCTTCCTGCTTCCAGTTGAAATTCGCCAAGCAGAACAAGCATAGGACCAGGATTCTGATGCAATACTGCTTCTGCGCCTCACCCAGTCCCATTATTTTCTGTGGGAAATATACAGGAAGTGTGCCCAAAAGCACAATTTTTAAAGCTAAAAAACTTAAAATTACACTATATAGACCCAACTTAAAATGTTTGGAAGCAGATTAAAAGTATAGTAACTATACTTGCATTCGAAGCATGTTCTACTAAAGGATCTATGATAATAAGCGATAAATTAGTTTTAAAGTGCACCTGTCACCTCAAAACACTAGTGCTAGTTTAGGTTTTGCTAAATAAATGTTATTGTAAATATATATGTGTTTAAAAAAAAATGTACCTTTAGGCTAGGTTCACACTAGCGTATTATGCTCAGCGCATATTTGCTACTGTGAAAAAAAAAATACGGCTCAATGAAAGCCGATAGTACTCACATAGTTCCGGACACACTATTGTATGATTCTCAGGTCCGGAACGCTGTTTGTCGCATTAATTAAATGCAACCACACATTAAGTGATGCGAACGCCAATGGAACATTCACACTGTCGCAGGTAAGTTCAAAAGAAAAATACGCTCGATGTATTTTTTCCCCCTCACATTAGCATATGATGCGCTGAGTATAATATGTTACTGTGAACCTAGCCTTATTCAGCATTTCTCTCAGTCATGTTCCCTGTCAGCCTGCCTTTTCTTTCCTGGGTCAGGTGATGATGATTTACATTATAGCTCCTCCAATCATATGCAGTGGTGGCCTGATGATCTGATTCTTATCCTCTGTATGTCTGCACTGCTTTGTCTGGGAGCTCAGGGGATTAGAATCAGATCACTGCCACCCCTGCATAGAAGTACTAGTAGAGTGCAGGCATCCATCCCTGCTGGTTTTCTTCCCCTGGTGCCCCCCTTCATGCTGCTTTCCTTCCCCTGCTGCCCCCCTCCATGCTACTTTCCTTCCCCTGCTGCCCCCCTCCAAGATACTTTCCTTCCCCTGCTGCCCCCCTCCAAGATGCTTTCTTTTCTACCTTTCCCCTGAGCTACCTGCCACACAACACCCCCCATACCCCAT
>WMED01025787.1:0-10951 GCA_019650415.1 Pipa parva
TGAAATAAATGCTAACCTTGCAAGATTAGGTATTTTTTAGTAAAACGTGGGTGAAAATGCTGTTACTACAGTTCATAATACTATATGGATTACTAAATCCATACGTACTAAAGAGATGTGAAGAAAATAGTTTGGTTAGCGACCCTTGATTTCTTGTTTCCTGGTTAGCTACAACACTGGTGATTTATATAGTCTTTAAAGTATAGTGACTAGATCTCTCTTGTTTTGGGGGGGTGGGGCACTGTTAAAAAAAAAAAAAAAAAGTTGTAGGGGAGCAAATGGTTAAAAGGTGTTTAAATTTAAAGTGTCAAGATGAGAAATACAGCCACTTAGCTATTCATTACTGAAACTAGTTGTCATGAATAATTCACAGCCACCATTGCATCATGTATATAATTATGCAAAATTAAGGCAATGATTTGACAATAGTAATGCAAAATTCACCTTTAAAGAGAGGCATATGATATATTCACTTTAGAAACTTGTACTAAAAGGGATTGCAAACACCTGCAAATATACTCACAAGAGGAACCTTCTGTGGGGCGATAACTTTTTAAACCAGAGGTCCCCAACCTTTGCTGGATCAGGGACCAGTTTTCCCATCAATGCGTGTGTTGCTGGCCACATAATGGTTATGGTGACTGGCAGTGTTTAGACAACAATCCAGGGAAAACACCTTCCCCAAATTATCCTTAAGAGCACTATACAGCTAATCAGTAATGGCTAGCAAGCCATATATTCATATTAATTCTGTGACGTCATGAACCCACATATGTGTGAGTAGTCACTGACCAGTATAGTAATATAGCACTTTTAACCAATCCAGAATGTCACAATACTCAGAGGACTCCCATTTAGTAGTAGCGATACATATATAAAATCACCCCATTAATGAGAGACATTCAAAAAAACTTACAAGGATTTATTCTACTAAATGCTATTTTAGATCAATGGTTCTCGAGCCCCACCAATCAAGTATGATCTATGGATATCCACACAGCAGTACAGATAGATCTCTTAGAATTTCCCATCGCTTTAATGATCCTGCATTAGTATGGTGGCTCAGTGGTTAGCACTGTTGCCTTGCAGTGCTGGATCCTTGGTTCAATACCACCTTGGAATCCATCTGCATGTAGTTTTATGTTCTCCCTGTGCTTGCATGGGTTTCTTCTGGGCACTCTGGTTTCCTTCCACAATCCAAAAAAATGTAGTATAGGTATATACATAGGTGTGTGTGACTGACTATAAATTACATTGTAAGATCCATGGGGCAGGGATTTAAGTGAATGATTAATCTCTGTAAAGATCTGCGTATATATATATATATATATATATATATATATATATATATAAAAAGACTTGTTTTTCATAGCGAAAAGAGTTAACTGTTTAAGTGTATTATGTGGTGTTTCCATCAATATTGCTCCTTAAAAATAATGTACATTTACGCACGCCAATATTATATTTAAAACAAGGAGACATAACATAATGCAGGTCTCAACAGATTTTAGTACAGCCTTGCACACTACATATTTCATCTCCCTCATATGTTGGCACACATGCACCTATAAAATTAAACATGCCGGCTTGTCAGCAAAATGGCGCTACTGGTAAATCACAAGGAAATCTGTGGTTTTTGTTTGCGGGAGGGGGACTGGAATTGAACCGACACTGATCCATACTATATCATAAAAAGGCATTTGTAAGGGCTGAAACCTCTGCACACAAAGTGTAATCATTAGTAAAGATGGAAAGTGCAGCCCACATTTTATATAAAACCATTTGTGCTTCCTGTAAGATACCCCATATCTTCATGTGCCAGCCTGATGCATAAAACCATGCAATAAAAGACTGAAATCCAAGCTTGGTTCAGTTTCCTTACATAGAAATATTAACAAGACATAACATTTATTTCCTAAAATTTAAGTAAAGACACAAAATGTATTGTTTGATTGACAGAATAGCAGTTTTTAAACTGACAATGTTTATTGCAAATTCCATTAAAGAAATTTGGTTGCAAAAAAAAAAAAGAATATTCTGTATGCAAACACATATACACCCATAGACACAAACATTAGCACACACCCAAAGGTATGCTAACACAAACACCACAAGCCTTGTAATTAGACTACTAATCAAAGTTCACTGATGGCATACAGCCCAACATTTTCTGATATAGCTTATAGACTACAGTTAATACATCTAGTATCTATTTTTAGCCATTATACACCCAATAAATGAATATTATGTGTCCATGTTATTATTACCTTAGAACATGTTGCTAAGTGCAGATTCCTGTTGCATGTGTATTTTAATCAATTCAGTGCAGTATCTCTTGCAATCCCTTTAAATCAGTGGTTCTCAACCTTTTTTTTGCCACAACCCTTTATCCGTGACAGCGTCAATTTTAAAATCGCGTCCGCAACAATATTCACATAACCATATGGGAACATTGTCATATAGAAATATTGTCACGGTCGTGGATATATGGTATCAAAAATCTGCGACAATCCTAAGAGGTGTTAGGCGACCCCTGGCAAATTGGCATTCGACCCCAAAAGAGGTTGCAAGCCCCAGGTTGAGAACCACTATTTTAAATAGACAATAAAAGGGCTGGGATAATATTTCAGGAGCATCACGTGAAATATATGTAAGTTCTTGTAGGAATGTAATCTAAAATACAAATAATGAAGAAGGTCTGGAGATAATTTAGTGCACCCTTTACATTTTTCTTAACTGCATTTAATAAGAGTTAAATTATGTTCATATGTGTTTTTTTTCCCTTAAAAACACATCTTACAGGGTAGAATTGTGACCAGAATAAGTGAATTGTATTACAGGTTAGGAACGGACAAAACACCTGTAGCTGTATTCAGGGTTAACATACCTCATTGAAATGTATGGAAATTATGTGGATTGAATATGCCAACATCAACTCAATTAAATATACATCTATATAAAGTTTATACCAAGAGATCTCTGTAGAAACATGCACACTGCATATTTTGGGGTGTCCTTCTTTAAAGGAACAAATATGACCTGAAAAAAAAATGTTACTTTGATTTGCATGGCTGTTGTTTTTTGGGTTAAATTCCTGATTTTTATTGGTTTATGTTGAATCTTTTCTGGTTGCAGCAAAACTGGACTTCCTACATTTTTTGGGGATCTAGAGTTCCTTATGGAATGATGGGACTGGGTAAGGATTTCTTTACTTAACAGATAAAAGATGGATGTAACCACAAGGCCAAAAACCAAAAGTAATAAAATCAGGACTGAAAACTTACCTACTAGTGTTTTGCTGGATTTGCAGCATCTTGTTTGAAGATTTTGCTCCTCTCTTACAGCAATCAGACAGATTAAAATGCGCTTCCTGATTACTCTGTGCATGTTCAGAGGCAGTAGTGGTGTTATAGTGCTTCTCTGCATGTGTGTGCTCAGGTAATGCAGAAAATGAGGTGGGCCAGATTACCTGCAGCTGACAGGAAAGTCCTTATTCCCTTAGTAGTAGGGGAACCAGATCTCTAATTAAGATACTGCAAATGCAGATGAACCCTGATTGGTAAGTTTACCTGGGCTGTATAAACTTAAAGAGAGGCTACACTGGTTTTAATTGCAGACAAATTCTCTAAATTGGATCAAAATTGCTACTTCACTACTAGTGCTATGGGGTGTAGCTAAAAGACATTTGAATGGAGAAAGTTATTAATGTCGAAAAGGCCGATTTCGGCTTTTCGAGTTGATCCCGCAAGATCTCAAGTTGATTCCATGAAATAATTGATTGAAAATTTTTGATGGAAAGGTAGCAATGCTTTATATTAGTACTATGGCTACCTTTCCATAGAAATATAAATTTTTTTCTATGGAAAAAACCATAGATATATTCCAGATTCTGTTTAATGGAGAAAAATTGTTGTTTTTCTGCTTGATAAAAATATTAAAAAAAAAAAAAAATTTTTTTACACCTTTTATAAGTGTAGTAATTTACCTTGTGTAAACTGACTTTTTAACAAAACATTGTGTGTCAACAGCCTTCTGTAATCCCTCTAAGATGCCCACAGAAAAAGGTTGTATTTTTTTCACAGTCACCTTATTGATCACTTCAGGAATAATATTGTTAGTTAGAACTTTGTGTCACCAGCCCAGAAAGAGAAAGGAGAAAAATTATAAATGTAACAATTAAAATGGTTCTTTACACAAACAGTAAGATAAATGTAATGATTCCAAAAGCTAGCAATTCAATTGGAAATTGTATATTTACAGTAAAATTCCTATAATGCTTTATGGAATATTCCAGATTACTGGTGCCATTCATAGTAAAGGAGAAATTAGATAATTTATTTGCCTTACAATTTCTGATAATTGTTTGTCATTGGTCCACACTTTCTAACACCCTCCCCCAATAATATACCACCATCTAATAGGTTAGAATTATACTATAGAATTCCTGTTTCATTTAATTTTATGTTAGACATGAAAGCCTGAGAAAAGTATTTATTGCAACTGTAGAACATCCCCTGTTTGCATACTTGTATATATGGGAGCTGATCTAATATCTTTATATATTTTTTATTTTCTTGCTAATACATTTTTATGTTCTTATTGATGTACTATAAATCTTGATAATAGATAAATGGGGCTTTCTTTATAAACAGGGTTTACATACCCTTTAAGAACTGCTCAGCTACAAAACAGTCAATTATTGGGACACATTTACTAAAGTCGAATTGCTTATCCCTATAAAAACAAATTTGGTTAGCTCTTGATTTAGTGATATCAATAGTATCTCCTATTTATCAAAGCACTGGAAGGCATTATCGCAGTGGATATTTCTGTGTATCGATATCGCCTGATTTAACACTGTTCTGCATTATTTACTAAGATAAGTGTTTGTTTTTTTTGGCTATTTCTGTTGCTTAATATATCGCCACTCTCTGGGTGGCATTATCCATTACTTTCAATGAGGCTGTAGTCTGGAGTTACGTTTTAAGTGTATCTTATCGATATCGATATACACATGGATATCTACTGTATATCGATATTGATACCTATATCCATCCCCATAGACGCCACCGGTACCACTGCTTCTACAGATATCGATATCGCCGGGATAAATGCATATAACGCTCTAGCAGTGCTATTGCCGTATAATAATAAATGGGCTACGGGGATATTATCCAATATTGCTAAATCTATGGCGATATCTGGCGATATCTGGAGAAATGAGAAATGCGACTTTAGTAAATATCCCCCTAAAGTGTCCATAGACAAATTCTTGAAGCCTGATAAGAGTCTGCAATTTAAAGTACCTTCTAGAATATAATTAGGTATTCCTGTGGTGATTGTTTACTTAACAATCATTTGTATTCCCCTGCCATTCATTCATGTGAAATTATTTAATTCCTGGAGGCAATCATTCAGAATGAAAGTTTAAATGTACTCTCCAATTGTTTCCAAACACAAACTCCCATGATCTTTAATGTAAGCGTCATTGACTGCGGACACTGGAAGTTGCCGTTTAAAATCAGCAGTTTAGCAAATAATAGAAATATCAGGGTACCAGATTAAGCAGCATATAGTATTGTTTATTCTGAGGGTAATTTTCCCATGCTAGGACATCTACATTTCAGGGTGTGTTTCCTTAGTTGTTGAGATGAAATAGTTAGTGTTAATACTCCTCTTTCTAATACAATGGCTCTCTGTAACAGCAGCTCCAGCATTGCACAGGATGGAGAATTCACAGAGCAGAAGCGATGAGATGTGAAGGTCTGTCTCCTTTTTCCGTGCAGAATCCAATTACCTGTAAATGGAGCAGTCATTTCATGTCCCATGGGAGACTTCATAAAAGGACCACAAAACTGAGCAAACCAGTTTTCCCAATGCCTCAGCTCTGTATAGAGATACCTAGATAAACAATGAAAGATTTCTTCTTTTTTTTCCCAAAGTACAGAAATGCTGAAGAAAAGACAAGTGAAATCTAAGGCAGAGTTAAGGGGACGTTCAGGTTAACAGGGGGTTACATTCTATGACACTGTTTATTTCTTTTATTTGCCCTTGCTTTGATTTCGACTTGCTAAGATACTGTACTTTATATCTAATTTGCTTGCAAATGAATTATAGGCAGGCTAAATGGACTTTCATGAGCCACTAACAAGTCATTTTGAGCATAAATAAAGACATTTATAATGGACATAAAGATAGATACAGAGATTTAGTAGCCCATAGCAACCAATCAAAAATCAGCTTTTAGAATTCTAGTTTCCATTTAACAGTGAATGCTAACATCTGATTGGTTGATATAGAGTTAAACAGATTTTAGAATTTGCTCAGATCAGTCACGATTAAGGGGTTGTAAACAGATGGTGCTGTCTTGTTGGGGCAGTGTTACTCAGGGTTTTTAGTTACTTGTGTATTTCCACAGTGAAAAACAAGTGCAGGTCCCCCATTAACTTAATTCCACCACATAATAATGCACACTTGTTTTGTTCATCAGAGATTTTCTGGACACAAAGGGGGTTATTCACTAAGATGCAAATTCGACTGTCGAATTCGCAAACACCGGATTCCCATAGTAAATCCGCTACAATTTCCCCATTGTAAAGTCGCAACAATTTTTTTAAAGTTAAGATTGCGACAATTTTCCCATAATAAAGTCGCAACTGCGACAATATTCTCATTATAAAGATGTGACTGCAACAGTAGCAGCCTATTACGACTGTTTTTAATCTGGCAAATTCGCACCTATACGCAACAATTTAGACTTTAGTGAATAACCCCCAAAATCTTGTGAAAATCAGTGTTTCCTAATAAAATGCATTCAAAATAGGCCTAAATTGTAAGCTCTATGGGGCAGGGACCTCCAATCTCTTGTGTCAACCATAACATGGCACTTAAAGTTTTATATCCTTTATGATATTATACTTGTATTGTGTAATGCACTTTTCCCATGTCTGTATTATATTTGTAATGCTGAATTGTACAGCGCTGTATAAATTTGTGGTGCTTTATAAATAAAATTATATATAAATACATACACACATACATACAACTTTGTAAAATCAATGTTAACCACAAAACCTAATCTAAAGAAAGAGCAATATCTCCTGAAGGAGATACAGAAGGATACGCAAATATGTGGATATTTGTAATGGTATGGTTGCCAACACCCTAAGGCAGGGGTGTCAAATTCATTTTTACAGAGGGTCACATCAGCTTTAAGGTTCAAAAGGCAGACTGTAATTGTAAGACTGTATAAATATAATTATGCCTTAACAGTTAAGCAAGTTAAGTTAAGCTCTAACAGCATAATTGTTAAGGTATAGTTACATTTATACAGTCTTACAATTAAGGTTGCAAATATTAATGAAATATAAATTCATAGTCCCCTGCTGCCACAGTGTACAACACTATCTGCAAATTTCATTGCCGCTTGCCAGCCAGAGCCTGTGATACCCTGCTGATATTATCCTTTGCAGTGCTCCCTCCAGTTGTTTCCTACTCTTTTTTTTTTCGTCATAAGGCGCCCAACACTTCCTGGTGCTGATTTTATCATCATTCCAGGCCAATCCAGGAACATCGCCAGCTTTTAATATATTAGCAAAGACAAGCCTTTAAACTTCAGATACTCCCAAACAAAGTTGCTTGCTATGTTGCAATTTTTCATATGCAATATCTTGCGAAAGTCAGTGGTTTATGCCGGTTTCCATAAAAAAAAAAAAAAGAAAACTATAAAGCAAGAATCCTTTGAAAATAACCAAATAAACAAACGTCACCTGAACAAAACAATACCCAATATGAGTGGGTACACTCGCCACAAACCCAAAGAATAGCAAAAGTGCCAGGCTAATTTATAAATGTGAATGCTGCAGCTCAAGTGCCAAAGTAGTTTTTCAGTAAAAAAACCCACTTGCCTTTGATATTCCCCTACACAAAGTATATTATATTCTGTGAAAGGACACACCTTTATCTTTCAAAAATAAACACCAAAAATTAGTGGTTTCTGCCAATTTTTTTTTTTTAATTGATCAAAACAAAAAAAAAAATCAAGATTACAACCACCAAAACCAGGTGAAAAATGTCTCTTAAACAAATCAATACATCAGAATAGAGCAAGTACACCTAGGGAAACAAGGGTACATTAACGAGAAAATGTTGTAACTCCAGCTTTCTTGTGACCAATATGGTGAGAGCCTTTAAAGTGGTGGAGTACTGTAATGTTCCCAGCACCATTCAAAGGGTTAATACATTGAGACAGCACAGACAGCGCGCTGTCTAACTAACAGAAATTTATTAAACTCAGAAAGACTGCTCTCGGTTTTTACGAGTTTATCGGGCGAGATCTCGCATTGCTCTCGCGAGATTTTCTCTATTTTGATTTTTTTGATGGAGAGGTAGCCATTCTTTACATTAGTAGTATGGTTACCTTTTTATTAAAAAAAAAAAAAAAATCGAGATTGAAAAAATCTTGCGAGAGCAATGCAAGATCTCGTGCGATAAACTTGGAAAGACATAATGGGGGTTATTCACTAAAGTCCGAATGGTTGCGTATAGGTGCGAATTCGCCAGATAAGGCAGTCGCAATAGGCTGCTACTGTCGCATCTTTATAATGAGAATATTGTCGCAGTCGCGACTTTATTATGGGAAAATTGTCTCAATCTTAACTTCAAAAAATTGTTGCAACTTTATAATGGGGAAATTGTAACAGATTTGCTATGGGAATCTGCTGTTTGCGAATTCGACAGTCGAAGTCACACCTTAATGAATAACCCCCTTGAGAGCGGTCTTTCCGAGTTTAATAAATTGTGCCTGTTAGAAGTCAGTAAATTCTTCAGTATGACCCATTCTGTTAGTAATGTATGAGGGTGGAGATTCATAGTTGTTTTGCTTACACCGATAGTATAGTTCTATTAGAACTATGAGCAGTGTCAGGCTTCTCTTTGCTGGCAGTAGCACTTTAAAGTCAACTATTGGTTACTAGACATGGAGACTTGCTATTGTTAGTACATTGCCTCTAATTAAAAGGATTGGATAGAACCGCTGTGTGTGTGTGTGTGTGTGTGTGTGTGAAGGGAAAATTCTGGGGGGCCACCCTCAATTTGCTCAGGGTACGGTTTCACTAAATCCATTCTTATATACAAGATTCAGTAGAAACTATAATATTAAGAAGATTAGATATTATAATACTTCATTGAGTACATTAACATATGAGCTGTCAGGATCAGAAAGCTATGCGTCAAGTGATTAAATGTAAACATACACATGACTTTCCAATTTTTGAGCAAGGTCATGGGGAAAAAGAGAGACAATCCCTATGCTTACTTTTTGTTTGCTTTCTATTGAATCTTCATAAGATGACATGAGTAAGCAAACAACAAGATTAAAAAAAGCTTATTGTATAGAGGCTGCTTTGCATTATGTTGCACTGTCTGAATAACCTGTCTTCTGTGTAGAAGAAATAATTTTCTTCCTGTGATACTGTGTATCTATAAGAGAAAGAGGATGATAATGCAGGATTTGAAAAGAGTGGACAGTAATATATACAAACACACCTCATAATTTGTCATCAGGGGTGGGAAATTATTTTTCTCATGGGGCTGTGTGAAAGGTTTGGTTGGTTTTAGAGGGCCAGAGTGGTGTGCCTAGTTTGCTGGTGCCTATGGCGGCTGGCCACGACCCCCTTTTTTCGCATGCTCGGGTGGGTCGGTTGGAGGGTCAGATGTGGCCTGCAGGCTGTGCAATACCCAGGTCTGCTGTATGTGCTTGAAAGCAAATATCTGTTTTTAAAGTAATGCAGCTGTGTAGCCAGACCTCCTGCTGTGGAAGTAAGAGACAATACTGTACTCATATTTACAGATCTCCTGAGATGCAGGGGTCAGATATGCATCCATATAATAGGTGGAAATATCAGCCTGCAGAGTCCTTTTATTCTTAGCAAAATTATTATAAATAATAAAATATTGACACCAATTTTCAGTTACTCACCAGTGCCAAGAAATTCAACACTAAGGAAAGAATACAGAAAGCTAAAGGTATTTAGGTATGGTGTATTGCTAAATACTCAAAATAAAACTAAACTAAATACTAAACAAACCAAACAAGCTGACCTACTAAACAACTGCTACAGCTTGTCTGATTTTAACTGTTTGCTTTTAAGCGCTCTTGATACTAAAATTGCTGCAAATTACATATTTATGGATATGGTAAATGTAATGCTTTTTTTCATATCTAAATTTGATTGGTCACTGGCCTGAAAAAATAACTATAGGCACATTGGCCAAAAAGCAGCAGAAAAATCAGCTTATAACATGTTACTGAAAAGTGTACTTTTATTTTACTTTCATATCTAAATAGTAGAATCAGCCCTGTTTCTGGGGGTGGGAGGTTGCACAGGCAGCCAAGCTTATAGAGGAGTGCCCAGTTCCTCTGTGGTCACTAGCCTATTGTTTTCCCACCATCTGGCCTACCTTATCTTCCCACCATTCCCCCACTTGCTTACCCAACACCTGTGGCTTTGGGTGATGTCTAAAGTTCTGCTGAGGTGAATTGTTGCCATACATGACCAAACATGTACTCGCTGGAATAAGTACATGTACTCGCTAGAATAAGTACATGGACTCACTGGAATAGGTGCATGGACTCGCTGGAATAAGTACATGGACTCTCTGGAATAAGTACATGGAATCTCTGGAATAAGTACATGGACTCTCTGGAATAAGTGCATGGACTCTCTGGAATAAGTGCATGGACTCTCTGGAATAAGTGCATGGACTCTCTGGAATAAGTGCATGGACTCTCTGGAATAAGTGCATGGACTCTCTGGAATAAGTGCATGGACTCTCTGGAATAAGTGCATGGACTCTCTGGAATAAGTACATGGACTCGCTGGAATAAGTGCATGGACTCTCTAGAATAGGTACATGGACTCGCTGGAATAAGTACATGGACTCGCTGGAA
>WMED01025789.1:0-10950 GCA_019650415.1 Pipa parva
AGCGTGGGAGGGGTTTGTGGGGGAAAGCAGCACAGTGTGGAAGGGGAGTTGTGGGGAAAGTAGCAAAGTGTATTTTAAATATTGTATTTGTTTCCGTTTTGTTTTGTTTTTTACTTTAAAGGAGAACTAAAGTAAAAAAATAAACAAAAGTTAAAATACTTACCTTATACTGAGCCGATTGATTACAATTACAGCATGAGTTGTGTTGTAATTAGCCGGCTCCCGATGCTGCCCCCGATGTTTCTTCATAGCGCTGGCTGACTGAGAAGCCAGCGCCGCAGCTCCTCCCACCCTGTTACACCTTGGGTGTTTCAAGGCTTAAACATCATCACGGTCAGTGCAGGGGCTAATGAGAATGCTCCCAGCAATGAGTGTGATGATGTATGAGGCCAGGAAAGGAGAAGAAGGAGCTGTGCGCTGGCTTCTATGTCAAGAAGGTGTCAGGGGAATCATCGGGAGCTGGCAAATTACAGTTTTAAAACATATTTATTTTTTTACTTTAGTTCTCCTTTAAAATAAGATATGTGCAGTGTCCATAGGGATTTTCATAGTTTTTTTTTTTTAAGTTCAGCCCTCCGTCGGTCTGAGGGACAGTGAACTAGCCCCCTGAGTAAAAAGTTTGGGGACCCCTGCCTTAGTTCATCCTCACAATGTCCCACTAACTGCATATAAGTGAATAATTCATCCCTTTCTATGTCACCCTGTCCCTAGTTCATGTTGAGTTGATCTCAGGATTTATTGTCACTTTTGAATAAACAGTCACCTTACACAGCACTGGACCTCTGTCATCAACTCCCCCAATCTGACACTCTGATGTGCTTCTGTGACAGATTCTGATGTTTGATGAACAGGCAGTTTACCTGTGCACATGCACATAAAGTAGTGCAAAGTGCTCCGCAAATCCACAACTGTTGTGAGCTGTCAAATTAGGGTCTCATTGACTAAAGGTTGAATTCACCTGTCAAATTCAACTCTCTACAATTCGAGTCACATTGCCAAAATAGTCACAAATTAATTTCTTATTATTGACTAAGCGATGACTAGTCTTCTCGAATAAATGGACAGCAGTGATCACTGTCAGATGCAATGTGTTCCGTAGTTAGAAGAGACATGTGAAGCCCTGCTATCAGACCCCCTATTTGCCATTCTGAAATGGAGAAGTCAAACATGTGAATTCAGAGCAGTTCATCTAGTCTCATTCACTCCTTTAACACACTCCTCCACTTAGTCAATAGTAGAAATATCTGTGCACACACAAAGTGATGTGAAGCGTTCCGTAACATCTCAACTATAGTAGTCACCCAAATAGGTCACATATTTACCACATCACAGAGTTTGATCAATACGTGAATACAGGGAAATGTTGATCAAATGTGAATTCGTAGTTATCCATGACTATTTGGCCTTTAGTCAATAAGGCACTAAGGGGGTTATTCACTAAGGTGCGAATTCGACTGCTGAATTCGCAAA
This sequence comes from Pipa parva, assembly GCA_019650415.1. Lineage (NCBI taxonomy): Eukaryota > Metazoa > Chordata > Amphibia > Anura > Pipidae > Pipa > Pipa parva. The sequence continues at coordinate 1,471 of WMED01025789.1, forward strand.
CAGCGGATTCCCACAGTAAATCCGCTACAATTTCCCCAGTCGCAACAATTTTTTAAAGTTAAGATTGAGACCATTTTCCCATAGTAAAGTCGCGACTGCGACAATATTCGCATTATAAAGACACAACTGTGACAGTAGCAGCCTATTGCGACTGTCTTTATCTGGTGAATTCACACCTATACGCAACAATTCAGACTTTAGTGAATAATCCCCCTGAATGTGAATGTACTCCTTTACGTGACAATTCAACCTTTCATGAAATAGTCCCTTAGTCCTAATTTCTATTTATTTAGGCATAAATACCTCTGATAAGATAATTAACATAGGTCTACTGAGTCTACCACCCACAGTCTGCTTTTTGTAAAGATTTTGCTATTCTAGTATCTGGTGTCTTGCTAGAGAATGATTGCCCAGTTCCTTACACTTGCATAGGATATTCCCTGCATCCTCATCAATATTTATGGGTGTAATCTGTCAGCCAGTGGGTCGCTAGTGCAATGTACTATAGATGACACGGTGTTTACCAGCCCTAATGAAGCATGTGCTGAGCAGTGTTACTTGCTGGCATACTGTGGAAAGGAAAAAAAAAAACGCATGCTTCCTCTGGGGAAATTAGTTCAGAGCAACTGCTTCATAAATTGTTAAATCAGTTTCTACGAAAGATCGCACAAGAAAGCAATAAATAGAAAGAGAAAAGGGGAAAAAAAGGGGGAACATGCCAAGCTCAAAGCTTTAGTCTGTCATTGATTATTTGGTGCGTCATACTGGGGAGATTTTGCTCATCCATATTCTGAAGGAGACATATTATTCTACATATAGTACTGATCTCTTTATCCATCTAAAACATGTAAAACCGAATGATTTTGTTCTTTGTCCTTGCATATACAGCACATAGCATACTTGCAACCTGCACTCAATAAATGGATTCATTCATTTAGAATGAATTCTGTCCTGGGTGTAACATTCTCTGACACTGAATCGATAGGATGCGTTAATGAAAGGGATCCTGAACTAACCACATTCTTTTACATTGGAGCTTTTAATTTACTTGTATGTGGTCATTAAAGACAAGACTTTATCATTCCCTTAATCATTGAGGGGGTCAAACTTGTCTTCAGGCCTTCCCAAAATTCCATGCATTTAGGAACAATGAGCAATCCATTGCAGACTGGAAGAAGATTGAATAGTCTAAGGGTAGGTCATGCCCAATATGTTCCCAGAGTGACAGTTTCAGGAGCAAACTGACCCCATTTTGCTCAACTCCTCTGCCTTCCTTCTCATGTTTCTTTCTAAATGGTGGGTAAGTGGACAGGCAGTGGTAGGAGAGCAAGCAATGGCAGCCAGTAACAGTCAAAGCAGAGACGCAAGCAATTTGGCAAACCAGGAAGAGCAACAGGAATTAATAGAAAGGATCTGTACAGGATTAAAGTCAAGATACCCCCAGTACTTATAATGCAGCTGAATGCAAGACACACACCAAAAACTGATTATATCTATAAAGAATAAATTCATAGTTGATCAGCAAACCAACCAACCATGAACAAAAAAGATCTTAGCAAAGACAAGGGAGTATAGGTGATACCTTTTATTGGCTAACGAAATAGATGGTACCATCTATTTCATTAGCCAATAAAAGGTATCACCTATACTCTCTTGTCTTTGCTTAAATCTATGGCTAACACGGTGCATAACTCTACTGCCCAAAAAAGACCTTGTTTCACACTGTGCCCAACACTTTGTACCCACACTATATGTACAGAGAAACTGCAACTGTTCAGAACTTCGGATCCTTAACATCTGCATGATATATTTGGTGCACCATTCTATATGGAAGATGTCTATTTGTTGCTTGGTGAAACTGCGTGTGTATACATCCTCGGGGCAAAATGTAATAAACTCGGAAAAGCAAAATTTTTCTTTTCCGAGTTTATCCCAAGAACAACTTGTCTGTTTATGCAGTAAATATCGTCGGATTTTTTTTTTTGATCGATATTTACTGACCAAAGCTTTTCGATCGAATTTTTCGATGGAAAGGTAGCCATACTTTGCATTAGTAGAAAGGCTACCTTTACATCAAAAAAACCAAGATCGAAAAACTTGATTGAAAGTTTCTGAAGTTAAATATCGATTGAAAAAATCTTGCAATATTTACCGCGAGAAACTTCTGAGATCTCGTGGGAATAATCTCGGAAAATGCGTAATCGGTCTTTTCTGAGTTTATTGAATTTCGCCCTTGACTTATACATCTTTACAAAGTGTATCTTTAATGTAGTACATATTCCCTGTAGTTTCATGCAGACTGTAACAGATGTTGCCATGGTTATGTTAAATGTCTAGTTTAAATTCAATAGTAATTAGATGACTGGGGTTATTTAGTGAATTAAAATACTCTTCACAAAGAAATAAGAGGATTATGCCTAATAGCAATGAACATATAAGAGCTCATAAATTACTTTAAAAATGAAACAAACAATGAGGACAACAAAAGTCCAAATAACAGAGAAATAACCTTCCTTTCTCTCTCTCGGGCCAATGTTTTTAAGGACACACAATGCTTTATTTAAAGGGACAGGATCTCTAAATAACAAAAATGGCCCATATGTATTTATACCTGGTGTAGGCTTGTTGTTACTGTAAAAACTTCTGCACAGTTTCTAGATCTTAAAGTATTAGATACATTCAATTTGTTGGGATTTTTGTGAAAGTCATAATATGAGTAATGCTATCACTGACAGGGGGCACTCTAATCCCCTCAGGACTTACATTTTCCAGCCTTAGGAAAGTGGATCACTTGTCAAACAGGCTGACAGCAGCGATCGCTGTAGAATGCGTAGTGTGGTGTAGGAAAAGTCCCACTAATTGTATTCTGTAAATATTCTATCTATTTCCATGTCACCTTGTTCCTAAGTCATGTTGTAACTTAGTCGCAGTCGCCAATGTCACTTTTGAATGAATAGTCACCTTACACAACACTGGAGTCCTGCCATCAACCGCCCACCCCCAATTCACCACGAAGTGGCAAAGTGAAACAGGTCGGAGCAGTTCACCCAGTTGCATTCACACTGTCGCACCACTCCTCCACTTAGTCAATAATAGAAGTACCTGTGCACATGCACACAAAGTGATGCAAAGAGCTCTGTAAGTCCTAGACTAACGTAGATGCCCAAATTGGTCATGGATTCATGTATTCACCACGTCGCAGTTTTCTCAATAAGCAAACATGGGGAAATAGAGAATAGATGTGAATTCAGAGCTCTAAACGACTATTCTGACTTCTCACAATGTGGTCCTCAACTTTTAGGAGGATCCTTAACTTTATGACATCATTCATAGGTCTTGATGAGGGTCTCAACTTATTATATTTGTAGGGATACTATATTATCTCTGGTTACATGACAGGTGAATATCTTATTACAGAAATAGTAGGCCACTGACCAAATTGACTTTATCTTTTGTTTACCTGCCAACATATGTTTTATCACAGTGATGCCCAACCTTTTTCAGCCTGGGGGCCATATAAATCAACAGCCGGTACAGATTAATGGAACGCATATGTGTTCCAACACATAACGAACCCGGAAGTAAAAGTCTTAACAATGCAGGGAAGCGTTCCACCCAATTGTGAGCTACTGCAAAGAGCGCAATACTGAACTGACATCCTGTTCAGTAATAAGCTGACCAGGTCCTCCCAACTGTTGCCGATTTCATGCACTATGGGCAGAGGCTTCGAGGGCCGGATAGCACCACGTCATGGGCTGGGTATGGCCCGCAGGCCGTAGGTTGGGCATCACTGTTTTAGCATAACTTCAACTTTAAAAATTAGAAGAATTTATTTTTATGCAGCAAATTAAAAATGCCAGTTAAAGGTAAGTGAACACAAAGCACTAAAGTTTTGGCATCAAAGACACAGCTAATATATAGAGATATGACATTATGTAGGAAAACAATATATAAATATATATAAATAGGAATTGTCATTTATTTCATGATACTGGCCCTTTACAGCAAAGCTTGGGTAAGCTTTTAGGTGTGCATTTCACTGCTGTGATTTTTAGACTGTAGCTTCTTGGAATCACATGTACCGGTAGTCATTTTTACTACTGGCAAATTATAATTGCTGGGATTTAGTCATGGGGTGAAGGTGTAAGGCATCCAAGAGGTTACTCTAAGCACACAGAGCTGCAGTGATTACTTGTTCACCCAGACTATCTTGCAGGCTTAGACTAAGGGAAAATCCAGCTGGGAGGCAGATTACAAGAAAGATGTCAAATAATATAGAACTGCAGACAAAGTTATTAAAGGCACAGTATAGTCTAAGATATTTTGTAATTAATATCTAATTTCATTCTCTCATTGATATTATTTTCATTTCTATTCGACCTAATTTCATTCATTGGGTTGCCAAAGAATCACTGATCACAGAACCCAGTTCTTTTCACTATCATTCTTTTTCACTAGTTATTTTTTACATAGACAGACATTTGTCTCTGTCACATACATACAGCCAGCGCTGTCCGTAGGTGGTACATTTGTTTGGGTGATAAACCTTAGCACAGGTAACAATCTCTTTGTTTCTTTCCTCCTTATTGAATAAAGAGCAGATCCCCACAGCACATGTGTGTGTATGTCTGTGTCTGATGGCATAGAGAAACAAAATACTGTGTAAAATGATAATTATAATAACAACAATGCAAATCAGTGTTTCAAAGATAAAAATAATTGTTAAGGAATTAATGAGCTGGAAAAAAAAAAGATTATGACATTCCAGTAGTTACGTAGAACTTTAGCCAGAGCTGATCAATGTGAATCAAATATAAATAGGAAAGAAAGAAAATCATATCAGAACATGATCTAGTCCCCTTAAAAGGAACATTGTAAAACATCAGAGAGGATGTGGACTGTGAAACAAATATGGGATAAAGGAAGAATAACTGACACTAATATTGCCAGTAAATAAATCCCTGCTCCAGAGATAAAATAAATGATATGGAATTAATTATCTGAAATCATTTAATAATTTAATCCGCTACTTATTAAACCATAGTGCTTTATCCATTACTTATCCATGCGGACCATGGGAAAATAAATCACTGAAGAAATTAAAACATGTTAATCTAGGTCATTCATCCCAGTAGACTGAAATCAACATTATCATGTAAAGAAAAAGCCAACTGTAAAAATAAACAAATAAATAAATAAATACGCAGGAATATGAACTGGCACTATTACTACCTATAAGGTTAGAGTGAAAGACATCATGCCACTCCCACAGGCTCTTGTCTCTTAGTTAATATTAGTTCAAAGTTATCACAGGTATAAGAGCATTATTGTACAAGAGATAAAAGAACTGTAACACTACACTTACCTGCAACATCATGTTAAAGTTTGGGTTCATCCCAAGCTCCACAGAACCTTTGTCCAGAGAATATCAACCCCTTTAGTACATCACACTGAAAATGCCTTACTCATGCAGGGCATTACCAGATAATGTGATAGTGTACCTAACCAATATAAGTGGATGAAAACAATGGGTGCCAGGGGTTCTTCAACACCTCAACTGCAGTGAAGACTACAGAAGAGTTTGCTTTTTGTGAATAGGTAGGCTACTCAAGCATCAAAATACAAACTCGGCGAGAGATTTCTGCCAACAAAATGAAAAATTTATTTTATAGAGGAAAAGTGAAAGATGGAAGGACAGTTATCAGAATGTTGCAGTTGTCAAAGCGGGATAGGATTAGAGCATTCGTTAGCATTTTAATAGTTACCTGACAGCATGGGTTGGATGTTGCATGAACTTTTGGTGTTATTTACACTCAATGTCACACTCGCCCTTGACTCAGGCTACAAACTGAGCACAAATCTTATCTCGTATTATAAAAAAAAGATACAGAAGTTTACAGATATATGAAACAATTTCTTGATTAAAACTAGGCATGAAGCTTCCCCTGGTTAACTCTCCATGTTAGTGGCCTGGAGTGTTGAGGGGTGTGAAACAGGAGGAGGTTCATTTAGTATGCGCACCACCTCCTAGAGGCACATAACAAACAAGCAGCATTTGGCAGGGATAGTTAATTGCATGTGCAGCACCGATTTCCTGCTTGGAAAGCAAGAATTATAATTTGTTTAGTAAAGGGAGAAAAAGGCAACTTTTATTTTTAATTAGTTATGCTAATTATCTTAGAAAAGGAAGAAAAACACTCCGATACAGTCTGACTGTATCATTATACAGTCATTCAGTAGCCTACACTGGAGTACAACAACTGGCAATGTATTTGACTGGTGTAGTGCGCAGTATCTCTCATCCTTCTTCCTTTAAAGTTGGTTTCCATCTTAGCAGGGTAGCCACTTCCATGCCAGTCTTGGGCTCCTGCCCAAGTAGTGCCCTGTTGCCACCATACTTCTCCTAAAGAGATGCACTAACACAGGCAGGCATTCCAAATATTCTGCCCACCCACCAGCTGCAAGAATTATCCTCAGAAACTTACCAACCATGCTCTCTTCTCCAATTCACACAACTGCAAATAATCCACATCCTAATTTTTTTGAATATACATAGATTGGGAGAGTGAGTGGGCTGTGGCTCCTGTTCTTCTCTCTACTGCCTCTACTGAACCTCCAACTTTCCTTTTTCTTTCAAAACTCCACCTTTTCCTTCCCCTCTCCTATTGATTTTGTACAAGCATTTTTATATGCAGTACCATTATTTCTGAAAAATGTAAAGTTTTATCTGGTTTAAGAGCAAAAATGTGTTCATGGGTTAGAAGTCAAAGATTTCCACAGACACTGCAGGGACACATTTTTGTGTAGTTACTAGGCCTTGTACAAGGTCATATTTTTACTGATGTTGTGAATGGCCTGTGAAAATTTGGCCTCATTTTTATGAGTTGTCAGTAAATTTACTGACAGCTGGAAACCTTAGTGTAACCTGCTACCTCAAGACTGAAAAGAGTCCTCTCCTTTACCACCCTTTATATAGCGGAGAGCACATCGCTGGGGACTTCCTGATTTTCTCAGAAAGAATCTTTAACTGTGTCTCTCTAAAAACAAGAGCTTCAAGCACAGAACCTATAACATCTCTCCCAGAAATCCTGCCTCTAACAGGAAAAGAGCAAATAACTAGGAACACAATCAAAAGTGGATAATCTCATTTGGGAGTCACAGAGCTTCATATATCACCTCTCTGCAGGGCAAATAGAAATAAGTGGCATAGAAAAAAAAACAGCAATTAGAATAAAATGCAATTTAGGAAACTATCAAAGGTTGCTGCATTAGCAATTGGGTAGGAAGAGTAATAATCTCAGAAGGAGAGAGTGGGTTGGGGGTCAATGGAGGGGGTGACAGAGAGATGGTGGAGATGAGTGCGGGAGGAAGAGCAGAGGGAGAAGCAGGAAGCAGTAGTGGAGAGAGAAGAGAAGATGAAGCAAGAATAGGTAAGAAAGGGTAAGTGGTTTTTGCTTTTAGAATAAAGATATTAAACAAGAGCAGTCAGGATATGGAAAGAACAGTTAGAGTGTGTATGGGAGGCCTGCAAAAGGATCAGATTAAAAGACTGTGAGCTGAAGATAGATTAACTGTGTGGGGGAAAGAGTAAAAGGTAAATAGTGCTGGAAGCATAAGAACAAGCCTGGCTAAAGACAAACAAAATGGAGGAGAGAGGAAGGAGTCACGCATTATAAATAAAATTATACATACAAGTAAAAGGGTTCACTGAGACAGTACAGCGCACAAACACTGCTCATACATAATTCAGGGCTCATCAAGCTGCCTAAATGTAATAATAATCACACCGTCAGAATGTTTGATGGCAAGAGTAAGGAAGAAGAGGCGATAAGGCAACAAACCAGCACTGTAGTTGTGCACCTCCAATACTACTGCTGGGATTAAAGCAGTTCTGGGATATTTGCATCTAATTGAAAGGGAATGGAAAGTGTCAAATTGTTTGGATATTTTATTATTCTTCTCAAAACAAATATTTTTCTAAAAACTAGGGCCAGTGTAAGAAGGGTACGAAGGGGGCAAGAGCTATGGGTGCCAGACTTCAAGGGGGCCCCCTGCAGCAATTGAGCACAGGAGCCTTACTACTATCTAACTAATGATTCTGATCTGAGTTGGGTTGATGTAGGGCAGGAGAAGAGTTGGTAAGTAGGCAGTAACACTCCTCTGCTCAATCGCTGCAAGTTGGGGAGGCAATGCTGGGGCCCTGATATTCATTTTACCCAGGGCCCCAGCATTGCCTAAAACTGACCCCCTCTGAAACTATATTAAAAAATGCTGTTTTTTATGAGAAGAAAATCCCAAGTGCTAGAACCCTTTTCTGTTGTGATGATGTCACTAAGCAAATGCAAAGTCTGTACACAAGAATATTTCTGCTGAACACATTACACTACACTGCATTTTTCTAACAATAATGTTTTACTAAAACGTGTGTAAAAAAAATACACTTAGAGATTTAAACTAGCAGAGTGAAAAGGCTTGCCTGGTAGACAGAGATTCTCAGATTCTCAGAGATTCTACTCACAATAAAATAAAAAGGTCTCAAAGTTGGACCATTTATAAAAATTGGACCATTGCCTTGCATGTTTATTTTTTCGTAATGACTTTCCCTTGGAAACTGAGGCAGTTGCATATAGTGATATACAAGAGTTATATCTACAATACATTTTCCAATAAACAGCAAGTATATTTTGTGAAGAGCATGATCATATTTTGTTATTGGAATGCTGGGTAGGAAGGAAGTGACTGTTTCTTAGATCACTCAGGCGTACATGGAGATATTTATCTGCCCATGCCTCTGTGTAGAAATTAACGACAAAGTACAAATTTCACCAAACGCACTGCCCATCTTTGTTCAGTAAAACAGCTCCTTTTTTAGTATTTATGCTGATATTTTTCTATTGCGCTGAATTTTTTATTAAGCAAAGAGACCTCTGCAGATAAAAATGTTCGTGTACAGAGTTACCATACTAGCGGGCTGGAAGAACTGAAACAATCATGAATATTTGATGTTGTGTTTAATGATAAAAATGACTTGGTGAGGGAGTTATGGCAGGCACAATTCCCGCAGTCAGTGGTTCATATATGCACTGTAATTGTGAAGCATAAACAATTTATATACCTCTCATAAGGTAATATAGTAAGGAAACAGGAAGAGAATAAAAACAACTTTAAAAAAAAAAAAGTGTCCCAATTTCCTTACAATTGGTTTAGGCTTCCCCTTGTGGAAGGGTCCCTGGCCAGTGTATCAAAATGGGTGTGCTCCAAATATGAAAGCTCCCATAAAAGATAATGGTGCCCCCCAAGCTGAGGCAATGTAAATCCCAGTAGCATTATGTTCAGTTACAATACCAGCAAGCAAAAGCAACATTGTTATTTGTTATATTAATGCAAACATATTTCCAATAGGTAGAAATGAATATAGAATCAGTGCTTTAAGTGGGCCGGAACGCACCGGAACGCAGTACCACCACTTCTCAATTTTAA
>WMED01025791.1:0-10950 GCA_019650415.1 Pipa parva
CATGCAAGTACACATATATTATACATGCATGCAAGTACACATATATTATACATGCATGCAGATTTGCTCTGACTTGGCAAGTTGGATTGTATGCATTTTCGAGAAGAGAACCCTCCCTCCGACATCAATTAAATTTAATGGATGGGAATTGAACTTACTTTTATATTTATTATAAGTAGTCATTCAACCTGAATATATGTGAAAAAGATCAGTAATGCTGATATTCTATTATGAGATGTGTCCTGCCATTGTCTTATAGTGATGTAAAAATGACATGCAACACACTTGTGTCCCCATAACATTTTAAGCAATTGAGGTCAAGAGGCATTTGTGAACCAATTACCGACATTAAATTAAGCATCTGTTATTGTAAATACAGTGTCTGCAAAAATATCCCCAGAGGTCACACAAATTAGTGAAACATTGTTACTATATTACTACAGATCTGATTTTCCATTTTTGGACTTCCTTTTCTTTGCCAATATTTGCCATTTTAAAATATATGAAAATGTCATTGATGTAATACTGAATTGTAAATATTCCTCCAACACTTTTCTTTCTGCAGTTTTACTTTTAATTTTTGTTTAAACTTGTACAAATCTGTGGTTTAAGAAAATAGCAATGACCTTGACGTTTGAGGCTTTAGTTTGAAACATAATGAGAGTTCCTTTCAATTCTGTGTGAGTATTTAATCTTGCAATGCTTCAGGCGCAACTAAATGAGAATGTTAGTTGTAAGGTATCCACTGCTGCTGTAATATCTGTGTATTCAGCTACACAACATGGCAGTGTGATAGGAAATGTAAGCAGTGCTTCTAGTATTCTTGTTATCAAACAGATAATTGCAAATTGCAATAAAAATGGCCTCAGAGGGTGTCCATGAACCAGCAATGACTTCACAATTGACTCCAGAGCCTTCTCAGAATGTGCGGTAGGAGTTTGAAAAAAGTCAAAACACCATATTAACATTATTTTCCATATGTTGCTGCTTTTGTGCAATTTTATGTTCAGTTTCATTTTTATCATATATTGTTCATACTTTCAGGTTACAAGATTTAAAAAGGTTATATTACTATAGTTCTAACACAAATGTGTATTGATCTTGATTTACAGTGAAAATGTCTCTAGACAATAGTAGTTTTGTTGGGTCCTTAGTCAGTCTCCTATTTCATTTGGAGACAAATTCACAACACACTTATATGGATTTACTTATATGTCTACAATGCATGTTGGAGTCCTCTTTTTCATTATTTGAATTCTGAATGCTGGCTTTCAATAGAAATAGAATACAATAAAAATGTATTTACAGGGGCAATGTTTGCTAAGATCTAGGAACCCACAGCAATCAGCAGTTAGTGTTTATTAGCATCAAAAGCACACATTTGATTGGTCGTAGCAGGTCAATAATGACTTTGCCGCTTTTGTTTCTTGCAAACTGAGACATCCTTGTAGGTAAAATATGAATGTAGGTTTTCTGTCATATAGCTGGAATTTCTGAAAATAAAAAAAGTAAATAAAAGTAAATGAAAAAGTTAATTCAGCCACTGTCACTAATATCCCAAATTCGGCTAGTGCAACCTTTGCCAGTGTTTTTCATCTAGTATAAACTGGAACCCTACTATAGGTCTGTGCTGCAGGGGCAAACAAGGGAAAGTCTAGTAAATCCAGTAATGTTAACCACTGGATAGTAATATCTTCAGTCCAGTTCTTCCCATAATGATATGAAGTAATTTCATGTTTCATGTTATTTAGCTGAATTCACAAAAAATGTAATTTCATCATAGGAAGCAGTTTAATTATCTGACACATGCTGTGCCTACATCCCAGCAAGGGTAATAATATACTATACACTTACAGCAGTACAGTTCCAGCATATATTTATGGTAACAAAATACTATGGACAAAACCCATAGACTTACATTAACAAGTATGTCTCTGAGACCCATTTTATCATTGTGGATCTTCAGAGTACAGTACAGATGAGCCTGAGGTGGGGCCTTTTTCTTCACATTTTGTTACATTGTAAAAACTTTGTAGGTTCAGTTTATGGAAATATATTACTTGCTCTACTACATAGTTGCCCTGACTAGGTATGTATGTATGTATGTAAGTATAATTGTATTTACAAAGTGATACACAGCACTGTACAGTTCAGTAATAAAAATAAAATACATACATGGGAAATTCCACTAAACAATACTGTATAAGATCACAAGGATACATCACTTTAAGTGCCGGGCTGAGGTTGACATAAGAGGTTGGAGGTCCCTGCACCATAGAGCTTACAGTCTAAATGGGAGGAAGAGTTGCATACACATATGGGCAATAAGAGCTGTGACAATGTGTTGAAACACAAGTTCATAAATAAATATAAATATTAAGCATAAATGGCTAATTATTAGATTAAATTTATATATTTAAAAATCAGTGATAAATATCAGTGCTAGTGCTCCAAAAGGTAGGATTTCAGTTTGGTTTTAAAAGTGCAGAGGGAATGTTCCTGGTGAAGATAAAGGGCCATAGAATTCCAGATGTGAGGGGCAGACATAGAAAAGGGTTTAAGACAAGAAAGGGCAGTATTGATGTATGGCATGCAAAGCTGGCTGCTTTGGGAGGAGCGCAATTGATGACAAGGAATATACGGGCAATGAGAGAAGACATGTAGGGAGGGGCAACAGAGTGAAGTGCCTTGGATTTCAAAAGGAGAACACTGTAAATGATTAATTTGCTTACAGGGAGCCAAGGAGCAGAGAGTGATATTGGGAGAGAGATTGTCCCCTCTGGGGAGAGAGGGAGACAATTCTGGCAGTAGAATTTAGAATAGATTGGAGCTGGAGTGGGGAGAGGTGAGAAGCTGAAAGGCCAAATAGAAGAACATTGCAGTAGTCTAGGCGGGATAGGACGAGAGCATGCATGAGGGTGTTAACAGTGGAGCAAGAGAGAAAGGTGTTTACAAAGGGTGCCGTGCATTTTCAGTTTATTGCACAAGCAAAAAGAATAGCATAACTGATCCAATTTTAGGGGGATATTTATAAAAATCAAAAAAAATTTCACCTGGTATATTGATATACCTTTAATTCCTGTATTTTTTGCACTATATGACACACTTTTTAACTCTCATTTACAGTGTGTAAATTACTGTGTGTCTTATAGTCTGAAGATAAAAAAATCCCTTTCCTGCTCACACTTCTACATACCCCACTCCCCTATGCACTCCCTTCCCCTCTCTCCCTCACTGCTACACTGTTAAATGAAGACAGCATCGGTACTCAGATTTAGGGGGTAATTCAGCAAAGAGTGAACTCTCGAGTAGAGCCTTGTGAACCTCACCAAGACTGGAATCCCTTTAAAGCGTTCGCTGATGTCCACATGCAGGACTCAGCGAACGCGTAACAGTCTCTGCGTACTGATGCGAAGGATTGGAGGTTAAGTTCGCTCTTTGCTGAATGTCATAAAATAACGATGATGTGCCAAAAAATGCTGAAAAGCAGCAAAATAGGTTGAATTGTGGCGATTATTAGGTCAAAATGACCTTTAGAAATGTTCCCCTTAGTGTTGTACTGCTTGCTGCATTTACCATTTAATATGTTCTCTTACCTATTTTGTTGTAGCAACATGGGGCTAAGTAGAAGCAATTCAGTATTAAGTCTGAAGGTGTCATCATGACACTGTTATAACAGGAACAGTGCAGTGCATTTCTAATCAAGCATTTAATGCATTATTCTGTAATTTTTGTACTGGAAGTAATGAAGCCTGACAGTTCTGGCTTGTGTTTTATAACAATCCCACACCGGTATCTTTAAATTTCTGCATTGCCAAATTTGTAACGGAAGATATGACTTCTGCAAAATGATAGTAAGCATGCTTTCCTTTATAAGACATTTGAGGTTAACAACCTGAAACAAGTGAATGTTTTCTGAGCTACAGCTAAACTAATTTGGACTCCATTAAAAGTACTGATCTGGATGCCAAGCCATTTTAGTAAAAAGAAAGCAAGAAACAGCAATTGTACTAATACTTTCTTCATCTGAATTGTTTGTCCTTCTCCTTTTGTATTGCCAGGTGCTTCTTGGCATGCAGTATCTGCTATTTATTCCAAACAATCAACAGATGTACTCTAAGACAACTCGACTCTTTACTTTAGTTTAATATATAATCATTTCAGTGTCACTAAGGACAATTTATACACATGCAAATGCTTGACAATAGTGCATGGCCTGTATTTTACAAAGTCCTTCCCAGATACACATTTGTAAGTCTGGCAAAATTACTGAGTAGCATTTACACTGTATGCTGTATGTGTTGACTACTTTCCCCAGGCTTGTATGGGTACAGCTCAATAAAAGTGCTCATTATATTTTCTTGCTAGCTCTTGGTAGGGGACACTAGTAAATGCACATAGGAGCACTGAAAGATACTAAGATGAATCTACATTGAGCAGGCTTTTAAAGTGCACCTGTCATCTCAAAACTAATACTAATTTAGATTGTACTAATGAAATAATTGTTTCTGTAAATATATATGTATTTAAAAAAATGTCCCTTTAAACAGCATTTCTCTCTGTCATCTTCCCTGTCAGCCCGAATTTTCTTTCTGAGTCAGGTTGGGCGGGGCTAAATGATGATTGACATTATAGCTCCTCCCTGTCAGCCTGCCTTTTCTTTCCCAAGTGTCGAGTGTATAGGGCTAAATAATAATTGACAGGGTGCCTCCAATCAGATCCCTGCTAAACTGGGATTTAAGGGATCTGTCTGGAGAAGCTATAATGTCAATCATTATTTAGCACCGCCCACCCGACCCAGGAAAGAGAAGTCAGGCTGACAGGGAAGATGACAGAGAGAAATGCTGTTTAAAGGTACATTTTTAAAAAAAACAAAGGTACACTTTAACTTTCCTGAGTGCAACCATTTTTATTTGCTATGTATACAATTGGTTAATAATTGGTTATATACAAACTCCAGATATTCATCAGTGATGTAGGTTTAATACTCCCTTGACAAATAAACACAATATACTGGCTTTATTTGACGAGTAACTCATTTGGATACTTTATTTCTCGGATCCAGTCTAGAGAGTATAGTTATTCAATAATTACCTTGAAAACGCTCTCCAATTGGAGTGAAACATGCATTGGTATTTTTATACTTGGATGAATTAACAGATTCTTCTCCCTCTGTATCTATACTCTACAATTCATATCTCGACACTTTGTGTCTCAATTTATTTTTTACACTTATTTATCACTAACATTTTATCTATTTAATAAAGGTTATGTTTTAACTTGGCACTCCCATTTGGATCAGTTTAAGTGTGTAGGTGTTGGGGGTTATTCACTAAGGTGCAAATTCGACTGTTGAATTCACAAACAGCGGATTCCCATAGCAAATCCGCTAAAATTTCCCCATTGTAAAGTCGCGATAATTATTTAATGTTAAGATTGCAACAATTTTCCCATAATAAAGTCGCGACTGCGACAATATTCTCATTATAAAGACACGACCTCGGCAGTAGCAGCCGATTGTGACTGTCTTTATCTGGTGAATTCACACCTATACGCAACAATTCGGACTTTTGTAAATGACCCCCGTTAAGTGTTTTCTCCCCTATTCCTTTTGACAAACTGGCGAATGCAACACACAATATGCCTTGTTGATTTCATGGAATTTGCTTGCTAAGGTCATGAATTCACCACATTTCGGAGTTTGCTGAATCTACAAAGAGAAGTGATGAATGAATTTGAATTTGAATCCTAACACAACTTTCATGAACAAACCCCCAAATGTTATTTACATTTTTTTTTTGTGTTTCTGGTCATTTATTAGAAAGCTTGTCAGTTCTGCAGTTTTTACAAGTTCTCTAGTACATCTTTAGAAAGGTTTCTTTCTGGACAGATAGTACAGGTTTAAGCAGTGATACCATTCTGAAATTGTTAAGACGCATATCCACTAAAAATTAATCCCCCCTCCCCACCCATATTGTAGTGAAGTCAGTCCTGCATATAGCCTAAACAGTGTAAGGAAGAAAGTTGTGAAATGTTCTAAAATGTAGTCCTTATAAGAAGGTTTCCTGCGGGCACTTCCGGGTGCCGGAGCGGTTCTCGACCCCAGTGGGACGGCCTCGCGACCCCCACCGGGGTCGCGACCCACAGGTTGAGAACCGCTGCTCTATATAATGACAACATACTGGCAATATGCATGAATTACCATTAGAAAGGACAATGTCACAATTTTGACCCATGTATTAACCAATATTATTGTTGGAGAATATTTGCATAAATTATAGAAAATTTCTAGCTCATGTATGTACTTGGTCACCACATTTACTAAAGCTGTTGAAGCAAATATCACCAGAATAGTGAGAGGAATTCTGTTGTCAGTGCTCTTATTTAGCATTTTTATGTTGCTAAGCCAAATCTGCATATTCACTCTAGTATGACTTGGGTAAATTGTCCCTTTGACACATGATGAATAACTGAAGTGTTGTCCCATTTCCAAGGAATAAAAGCAAAATGTTGTTTTGACAGGGAACTTCCCATAGACTTGTATTAAAGATGAAGATTTTTTTTTTTTTGCGTTGGGTCCTGCAACAACAAATGAAGACCCTTTAGACTATGGTGGATCAAGAAAGAACATGATGACCTTCCATGGACTACATCATAGCCAAAGGTTAAAGTCCTTACATTGGACTAGATTGTAGGTTAAAAAGGAGCGAGGACTTTGCAGACAACATGGACTCATTCAAGATTAAGTAATGGGTCAAAAAAGAAAACATCAAAAAATGTAAGGACACATGTAAGTAAATAGAAGAAAACACCTAGTTAAATATAGGCTCCTTCTCCTGCATTTACTAAGTCAGAAAACCTGTTCAACCTTAGTAAATTTGCCAATGTGTTGCATAAAAAGCAATCTCTGTAGCCAAAAGCTAAAGGTAGCATGACCTTGATGATCTGGTAATTCCCTGCAGTGAGGGAGAATGATTGTTCGGTAGCAGGGGAGGTGGGGGGAGTGCAGAGTGAAGGAAACTGGGTAGCGACAAAATGCAATGGCAGTGAAGCAGCAAGTGTGATGTGCTTAGTACCTGACATAAAGAGAGAAAAATAAGAAAAATACACTGAACAACGCTATAATAAAATCTATTCAGACCTGCATTAAGTATTTTTTCAAAAGTCTCCCTTATAAAAATATTAAACAGTTACATGTAAAGTGCTGCTCCTGATTATATAGTTTCAGAAAGCAAATGTGTGAGGGAATATGCAACAAATGGGTATCATATAACAGAACTATTTTATGCACTTGGGTTAAAAATGGGTAAATCATAACAGTATTGCTTGGTGAATATATTTTCTTTTATGGCTTTTTCCATCTGGTTAATAAATACCTCCCATGCATATGTTGCCAAGGAAAAGAGGAATAAAGAGTGTACATCAACCATTTAATTTTCGACTCTAAAAACAAAAACTCAGTTTTCTTGGGTAACAAAAATACTGTACCCTTGCATCCCCCTTCCGGGACAGCAATATGGTACTGTCCACCTCTCAGATTTTGTAGGACTCCATATCACACAATTTTTAGAGTAAGAGCTCCACTCTTTGACAAGGTCGGATCAGACCCTATACGACAAAAAACAATTAGCTGCCTACAGGAAGGTAGCAGAAAACAGATTGGGAAACTATCAGAAGAAATTATGTAAGTAAAGGGACATCGGCTAGTTTTATTTTACATAGAGGCCACTCTACTTTTACCTACTTTCTCTGCGGCATACTTTTTCAAGATCACCAAATGATACTTGAAACTTTCTAGTCGTTGTCAAGTCTGTGATACCAATGCTTAAGTCTGTGAGTCTCAAGTCTGTGAGACTCCAATGTGCATTTACTCCAAGTTGAAAGCTAATTTATGCAGGTTAGTTCTTAACATGACCACAGTCCTATATGCTTGTCACATTTTTAATAGATTAAGATAAAAGATAATTCACTTAGATCTAATTCTTGAGCCAGAATCAAAGCCTGAAAAAAAAGCATCTAGTAAGTGATATAGTGCAGTCTTGATTTTATTTCATTTTTAATTTATCATCCATTTTATATATGTGTGTGTTTATTGTATAGGTTATCTTTTTTTTTAACTGAAACACGCAATTAACAATCATTGCTCTGTAATCAGCTCTATGTTTTTGCATTGAAAATGTTCTATTCAGTAGTATCCTACTTTTCACTAGTTGTATTGGCTGCTTGGCCAGTGAACTAGGTCAAAGCCTGCCAGATATGACAAAATGTGATGGATGTGCTTATAAAGTGCAATGGCCTTTCTTGCAAAGCTTCATCAAAAATTTATAGACATGGATAACTTGAAGATGATCCCGATGCATAATTAGACAAAATAAGATATAAAAAATGCAGCTGTAACACTGCTGTACATTGAACAAGCCTCTCTCTAAAAAAACGCATCAAATTGATGTCCCCGCCAGACATTAATTCAAAAGATATTCAGATTGAAAAATATTTTGTATTGGACAAGGATGTTTTAGACTCAGTCGTACTTTTGATTCTTTTCTTAGTAAAGAAACAACTAATTGATATTTTCGTTTATGCTTGTGTACAATTCTATAGGAAAATATTTAATATATGTTTTCATTTTTGATGTCCCAATTGGAGATTTATGCTTTTGAAGACTTTGAAGCGGAAGAGACAGCCATCTGTATGGCAAGTCAGTGCTCAGTAGCATGAAAAACGAGAGAACGGCTCATTTTCAAGGAAAGCCAACTTTAGGCTGATGTTTAATTGGGTGATTGTAACTGCTTTTTTGGCTGGAAATGAAATGTGATTATCATAGAAATTAATATGGCCATATCTAATGCAGACTACTGTGCTATTGTATGTTCATTTTTTGCAGAGACGAGGATGTTTCTCATGAGGATCTGAGATTAGCAACTGATTTTTACAAAAGAGAATTTCCAAAGCAGAGTTTTAAGACTTAAGGACAGCTTATTAGTTGAGCGGAGATTGATAGTGGTTGTTTCAGGTCTCATTCATTTAAAATGGCACATTACTGGCTCAATGAGCAGAGATTCAGGCGAATCACAGATGTACCTACCAAATGTGTGTGTACCAGTTTCATTACAGTACTGATCAAAGTTGTCATTGAAATTAAAACTGATTGCCACTTAGCATGGGATATCAAATGCTGTGTGTTTCACTCAAATGTTTTAACTCTCATCTTTGACTTTGAAATAAATATGTAGTGAATTAAATATATATTTTTTTAGAACTCAAGATTTTGGGGACACGAACTTATATTAATAACTGCAAGAGTATTTTTTTTTAAAGAACTCTATTTTTAAGCTTTCAAAATGCAGTTATATTTTGCAATATGATTTTTTCCACTCAGCTGTTGTATTTTGAATTAGGATTTTTTTGTTGCACACAAGTTAATTAGTTTTATTTTACCCTGCATGTTATTGTGTATGAATCAGAAAATATTTACTAACATAGCAAATGACCCCACAATAATCCCTTGACTAGAGAGGATTTCCATGATACATCCTAAGATGTTAAGGAAGGCAGCCTAGATTTGTAACACATCACTTATCATGTTTATTTCCTCTTAATTTTACTCATATTCACTCTATATATGGGGAATATTTATAAAAATCAAAAACAGTTTCTCATGGACATATCTGTAGGTATATCGCTGATATTGATATTTATTAAGCCCCTTCTAACCTTTTTTATTGCTGTAAAGTGTTTTTGCTTCATTGAGGGTGGGGAAATCCATTATTCCCTACGTAAATAGTTTAGAACAGTGTTTCCCAAAGTTGTTCTGTTTGTGGCCCGGTTATTTTTGTGCTTTCTCCTTCGTAACCCGGCACAAAGGATAAGCACAAAAATAACCGGGCCACAAGAGCGCCGCTCATGAATATTCATGAGCGGTGCCGTGCGCATGCGCATGTACGCCCTAGTACAGGATCCTTCACATCACTTCGCACATGCTGTTATGTGCTCACTGATGTCCTACATGCGGATATCAGCGAACGCTTTAAATCGCTTCCAGTCTTGGCGAGACCACTCGAGTCGCCTCGCTGAGACTGGAATCCCTTTAATGCGTTCGCTGATGTCCGCATGCAGGACATCAGTGAGCGCATAACAGGATATGTGTACTGATGTGAACGATTGCAGGGTAAGTTCGCTCTTTTGTGAATTACTGTAAAATTATACCGCTGGTACTACACTCCCGATAGATTGGAAAAGATATGGAAAGATGAGAATCTTTCACACTGCTTTAGAGGCTGCAAAGAAAAAGGCCCATTTTTTTCATGACTGGCTGACCCATGAGACAGCCCAACAATTTTGACAAATGATAGCCAAGTCCTGACCGAAATATTTCAGACTCAAATAACCATAAACCCAAAGACATTTCTTCTGGGTGCACAAATAACAGCACCAAACTTTAAAACCGAACACAGACTAGCATGACTAGCATCACACATTCTCACAGAAGCTAGAAGTCTTCTCGCTGCAGCATGGAAAAAACTCAACCTACCACACAAACAAACACTAATTCAAAAGGTCAAATGGATATACACTATGGACACGATCAAGGCACACATGATGGACAGGGCATATGAGAATGAGTTGATATGGTCACCCTGGACACAGTACTTGGAAAGCCAAAATAATCAAAATGGACACAATGATAAGCCATTATTTTATTTGTCAATGAAATAGAACACATTAATGCGAAAAGGGAAAGTTACAAGGTTGAATATAAAGAATTATCAAATTTATCGCAAAATAAGGAAATAAATAATAATTAAATGAGAAAAAGAAGAGTAATAAAGCTATGTAATAAACAACTGAATATAGCTTAAAACTAAGATTGTAAATAAGTTTCTTATAATTAAGCTACTACAAGTGCTGGTCAACGAATTAGAATAATTTGAAATAGTGCAATCATGAAAT
>WMED01025792.1:0-10949 GCA_019650415.1 Pipa parva
GAAAATGCTGTTTAAATACCTTATGTATCAATGGGTTTCCGGTAGATAGCCACTCCCATCCTTATGTATCAATGGGTTTCCGGTAGATAGCCACTCCCAGCTATCTGAGCTACTGAGCTAAAGGGGGATAGAGCGGTCAGCATTTTTTCACATTGCCTGCTTTTAACACACAGGGAATAATTCCAAAAACCTGTCCAAGGCACCTTTGTCTATGGAGCATAGGTGAATATAATTTCACAATAACGAGTTAGTTGGGAAAAATAGAAATTGTCTACTTGTTTTAACTTGAATAAAAGAAAAAGAATGTTTTCCATGATTGCTACAGATCCAATATATGTACAAGGATGCGGCCCAAAAAAAAAGTCTTTAATGTTCAGAGACTTGATTTCAATAAGTTTATTAAAGATTAAAAAAAAAAAAAAAAAAAAAAAAACTATATTGCATCATAATCTTCATCATCTTCGTGTTTGCGCTTTAAGGCATTAGATTCATTTGCTGTACTTTGTGATGATACCATGTTTGTTGTAATAAGAATATTTTTGGAGCCAATTAATGATGGGTTAATGAGAACATTCTGAACTGTTGTAGTTGTTGGAGTAGCTGGAGAAGAGGAAACATATATCAGTAGTTCATAAAAGAGAAATAATAGTCTTTTAATTTCGAGACAATACAGAGGAGACAATGTACCATAACAACAAAGAATGCTTCAATTTTCCTGCAGTGGAATTTGTGAAACACCAGTTGATTATTTAATTATTTTCAGCATAATGTATAAAAGATTTGTGAAAGTCTAGGTCACCCTCAGCAGATGTCACCTAAAGCTTTCTTCATAACTGTAACAGGAAAATGCTCACTGCACATTGGTTGCTAGATCTTTGAAAACTTGGCACCATTGATCCCCTAATTGTGTCTGAAAATATTACAAGACTAAAGAACACAAATGAAAGGGAACAAAGCAATCATAAAGAACTTGAAAAAAAAGTTTAGATATTTTCAAAACGTTGTTTCATAACCAGCTTTTATTCCTGATAACTTCAAACCCCTATAAAGTCTCGGTTACACATCAAAAATGCATGTATAGGGACCATGATCAATTCAGTAAAACAAATAAAATATATATATAGTTTTTGTTGGAAATAAGACCTATTTACTTAATAAATACCTTTCTCTGAACCCTTATATTTTTAAAATGTCACAAACAATATAACTAGTACTTCAATAATAACACATACTCATTGTAAGATCACTGAAATGATCACTGACAGTAACTAGTCTATATTAAACCACAGAGAAAATTGACCAACCTGTCTTGACTGTTGTCTGTGAAGTTGGAATCTGCACAGTGAACCTCTGACTAGTCAATGATACTGGTGTGCCAACTTTGGAAACAGACACTGTTTGTGCAGATGGTGTGCCTACATATATTGGAAAAAAAAAAAAAAAAAGATACTTCACAGAAGAACTGAACGTAAAAATCACAAATATTAACAATACCACCATGTCAGAGTAAAGAAAGGTGGCCTTCTTGTATGTTTATATACAAAATGGTTTCAAGAGTAGCTAAAATATATAGGAAAATTCTGGTGTGGAGGAGGGTATATCAGGCATCTAAAAGACAAAGAGCTCCAAGTCACATCAAGAATTTTAGAAAAACATAGCTGATCAAATGATGCAGGAGCTTGGCTAGTTACAGTATATTCTCTGTAGTCAGGTAGCAGCAGATTTTAAACACCTGTGGTTTTATACTGGGTTATTTCTAGACACTAGAAACCACATTCTCAGTGTCACTGTGTAGCATTTTCTGCTACATTAAAGTGCACCTGTCATCTCAAAACTAATACTAATTTAGGTTGTACTAATGAAATGAAAGTCAATTTGTAAATATATATATGTTGGATTGGGCTGTTGGAAGTTGGATTGGGCTCATATGCTCCAAGGCACCCGTTTTTCCTCTACATTTTCAGTGATGTCACCACTGTTTTATCAAGGATTGGAGCGGTTTCTCTGTTTGCTTGCTTGTTCCCTGTCAGCCTGCCTTTTCTTTCACGAGTGCTGCGTGGGTGGGGCTAAATAATTATAGACATTATGGCTCCTTCAATCAGATTCCTTAAATCAGGATCTAGAAGAGATCTGATTGAAGGAGCTATGTCAATCATCATCACCCGACCCAGGAAAGAAAAGGCAGGCTGACAGGGAAGATGACAGAGAGAAATGCTGCTTAAAAGGTATATATTTTTGTTTAAATACATATATATTTAAAAAAAAAAAAAGTTTATTTCATTAGTATAACCTAAATTAGTATTCGTGTTTTGAGGTGACAGGTACACTTTAAGCATAAATGTAGCTAGGGAAATGCTCTTAAAGTTAATTGTTTCATTTTTTAGTCACTGTGTATTTTGAATACAGTGACAAAAAAAAAACAAACTGCATTTAGCAACATAATAAGGGGGTTATTCACCAAGGTGCTAATTCTACTGTCGAATTCTCAAACAGCGGATTCCCATAGCAAATCCGCGACTGCGACAATTTTTCATAGTAAAGTCATGACTGTGACAATATTATCATTATAAAGATGAGACTGCGACATTAGCAGTCTATTGCAACTGTCTTTAGCTGGCGAATTCACACCTATATGCAACAATTCGGACTTTAGTGAATAACCCCCTAAAACTCTAAACAACAGGACCAACAAAATAAAATGAGACCAGCACTTCAACATATATGTTTTCCCAGTGGCATGTGCAGTAATTGAACATTTAAATTACCCAGGGTTGGTGTGCTAGGCCTGCTGCTAACAGCCCCCATGCTTAGTCTTGGAACAGTTATTCTTCCTGCTGAAGATGAGATCTGTTAGAAAAAGGGATAAAAGATCTCATTTAAATATCTGAAAAGAAATAGGTGCATACTTTACTAACAAATGCAGTCTGAACATTATCCCAGGATACAGTTACATATCAAAATTCAGAAAAACAATGTCCCTTTCAAACAAATGTACAACTGCAATGCATTCAAGACAAATCTCCAGTAAATGTGAAATTTGATGAAAATTTTGCAACTTCACTGCCTTTTTGATGTTTCTCCCTCAAGTTGAAAGGGAGCTGGAGTTATTTTGAACTGCATCCATGTGCCCTGTATGAAAAACATGGTACTACATAATATTCACATGCATTTCATCAGCAAATACAGAGGGACCAATGCCTTGTTAGTGTTGAATCAGCTAAATACACATCAGCAGATGTGTATTTAGCTGATTACAGTACATACTTACAACTTACAGTACATAAAGGTAGAAGGATAGGGCAGTATGTACTGTACCAAATCAAAGTAAAATATTGCTCAATGGTAGTAAAGCATACCTACAGGGGCAAAATTTATTAAAGGCGAAGTGATCGATCGAATTTTAAAAATTTTGAAAAATTTCAAAATTTGTAAAATCGATCGACATTTCAACATTAAAAATTTTGAAAAATTTCAAAATTTGATCAAAATTTCGAAATTCAATAGATCGAAAATTTACGACTTTAATAAATTTCGCCCTCTAGAGTAATCAAAACATTTCCTATTTTACACCCTCCATTTCATCTCTATATATTCAATACTACCTTCAGCAAAATCTAGTGTAGTACCATAAATAAAATCAACAACTTGAGCTGAAAGTAATATATTCGAGAAAAAAATATGTTTAATTACTCATAAAGTCTGACTTTTTTTGTGGTCTTTCATTTTTGCTAATGAGTATTTTAAGGCAATGGCACCCTAGACACTTTATGCAAAATGCATTCTATTCACTTGAATGACAACTGTGACCAACTACCTGATGTGTTTTTCACAAGAAAATTATGAAATGACTAAGGCCATATTTTCGAGCAGCGAATTAACTGTACAAAATTATCAAGCGCTAAGAAGTGGTTGTCTTTCAAGCAATTTTTCACCTAGTGTTCCATTGCCCTATAAACAGATGTTCCAGCAAAAAGGGGAAAAGTGACAGCTTTAGTACTAACTCAAACACCAGAGATCTCCGAGCAATAAGAGTTATGGCACAGTAGGCAAAGATTTAAAAGATTATGGGGTTAATTCAGCAATTTGCAATCTCACCTTGCGATGCTTCGATTCACTTCGCAAAAATGGTTACGCGCTGCCTTCTTTCCTACACGCGCACATCAGCGCACACTTTAAAGGTATTCCAGCCTTGCGAGGCGACTGGAATACCTTTAAAGCGTGCGCTGATGTGCGCGTGTAGGAGAGAAGGCAGCGCGTAACCATTTTTGCGAAGTGAATCGAAGCATCGCAAGGCAAGTTCGCACCTTGCTGAATTACCCCCTATATTAGGTAGGGGCTCAGGGCTGTACACTCTCTGATTGGTACACTTTACTTTTTTTGTGTTAAAAATAAAATAGGTAAAAATGCCATCAACCTAAATGAAGGGTTCAGAAACCATTTGCTTTTATTTTAACAATTTCCATTCTGATACATTATGCTTCCTTAAAACATACAAGCATTTAGGATATTTCATACATACCTTTTTCTGTATTGTTTTAAGCCGATAATTTGGGGCAGTCAAGCAGTATCTGTCTGGAGGCAGCCTTGGTCCTGCATATGGTTTAATTAGTGGTAAAGGGGTCTGATTTTTTTGTCGTGCAATATCTAGCAAAAACTAAGAGGAAAACATTTGTTAGTGTGCATTCAGTGTTCTACTGATAGACTAGTCTTAACAAAAGCTTATTTACAGCTAAATTGTTGTAACAAGATTAAAGCTTTTTTCTAGCACAAACATAAGAAATAAAAATGTACAACTCCTTGCAATTATGCCATAATGTGAAAACTATATTTTGGAACCAAAATCTGACAGAGGCTCAGTGCCGATCCCAATATAAAGACTCGGCCCATACATATACAGAGTTTCTATGCTTCAATGGATATGCAAAAAAATAACTAAAAATGTGCTATGCACAAGATAGGCTATAGGAATCAATTACTTTTGACACAGCACTGTGTCCTGTACATTTCAAAATGGGGAATCAAAACCATATAATTAATTAATAATAAGTCAATTTGCATCAGTACCCCAATCTGGTTACTGAATCAGCCTGATAATTCCATTTTAGAAGGGAAATACCAGCAAAAAAATAGAAACAATGGCATATGAAAACACTAAGCTAAATGTACTAAAGGTAAAGTTTGTAGCATAAAATCAGATTTTCTATGGAAATTTCAAATGATTTTGCCAAGCGATTTTATCTATGCAGCACAACCATAACATAGTTAAATAAATATGTATAAAGAACTGAAGTATTGATCCCTGCTTTTCCAAATGAGTAATTGCATTGAAAAATTAGTAGTTTTTCCCAGACTGGCAAATAAACATCAAAAGCAAAGTAAGGATAGAGATAAAAAAATGTTTACAAGTTTTGGATGAAAGATGGACATAGTACTGTAAATGCTATTTTTTTAAAACTTCTCCCTGCACAAAAGTACTGGGAACTACAGTGGATGGGTAAATTAAATCAAGTTTGGATTTGTCAAGTAAAAATGCTTTGCATTAGGGATTATTTTATTTACTAATTCAGCACCTCTAAATGTCATTGACTAAGGAAAGCCAGGCAGCGGTTATGCAGGGGTATACACATTGGAGAAACCTTCCTACATATCATTATAAGACAACCAGTACTATTTTTCTGCCAGCACATGCAGATTTGTTAAGGGTATCATTACATATTAATATATATTATATATTAATATAAAGTAACCTGTATTCCCATTTTGGCTTATACAACTCCCTAAATCCATGCATATTTTTAGCATGTTGTGTAGATCACATAAACCCACATTAAAGAATTAAAGTCTAGCCCTGACAGCGGCTGCTGGATTGATTTCTCCTTTAAGTCTGAAGATAACTGCTCACACTACACAGTCTTAAAGGGTTATGTTGACCTTGGATGCATTTTGAAATAAATTGTGCATAGTTATTTTCTAAAATGATGTGTAGCTGGTCTTCATTTTACATTTTTTAGCTTTTGAGTTGATTAACATTTTTTTTTAACTTGTTTACATCATTTATATGGCTCTCTATTTGCAAGGGCAATTTAATTAATCTAAAACCAGACAGTGCCTCACCACCATACATCCCAGTACCAAGGGGCCCGAGAACCAACAGTTGAGGACCCTGGTTTAAGACAAATGATTGTGATATTTAACTGCTGCCTGTCTTTTGCTGGTGCTTGGTGCAGCTGTGTGAGGTGAAATGAATGGGTTTCTGACATATCTGTGCCTTGAAAACTGTCACAGCACTGGGCTAAATGATAATGAACCAGTATCAGAGTGTAGCACTGTTTTACTAGGAGCGTAACATTAGGACTATGAAAACTGCAGAGTATGAATGTTGTCACTTACTCTAAAGTTCATGTATCTTTTTCTAAACAAATAACTATGAAAGAAAAAAGACAGACCTTTTTCATAAACAAAAAAAAAGTTGTAAACCCAAGTCCTGTGTCTTGTACCCTTTGTTTCTGACCAGACAACTAAAGAATATGGATGTCAAGAAAAATGTAGTGCTACAATGTAAACAAAGAAGAGTTGGGGATCTTAGTAGAGAGTAATTGACAGTATGTTGTTCTAGGATTCATTTGAAAAATTCCAGTCTTATACATTAGTACATAAATTACATGAATTATACTTACATCTCTTGGGGGAGGAGATGTAAAAGACTGGTCAGTTCTGCACTGAATAGCAAGTCTTACATCATCTGCATCAATGTCTGATTTTTTGGCATGACTGGAGTAAATCTTTGCATCTTCTAAAATTGTTGTTACATATCCTAGAGGAATAAATTGGAAAATGTAGAAACACACAACTACAGCATGTTCTGTTAAACAATCGCAATGCATTTCAGAAACAAGGTAAGCTCCCGGTATAGTAACCAACAAAAGCACATTACTCCTATGAGAAAGGAATTTATTTTTCAGAGGACAAAATGAAAAATGTATTACCTAGCATGTTATTTTAACTGTACTTCCAAAAATTTTAAACATTTATAAAAAATAAATTTTTTATCATGGCTGAACAAAATTTTGTGTTCTTATTCTGTTGATAAAGGTCCAGTAACACTAGAAAATGAAAACATCCCATTTGGGTTAACCTGGCAGCTCTTCCTACATAGTACTAGTAAAAAGATTATCTATGAAGCTGATTGATTGGTTTGTATTAATTGAGTTTGTCTTCCTTATGGTTGCAGTCATCTTTCATCTGTTAAGTAAACCAACCTCCACCTATTCAGATTATTTCCTAAGGAACGATAAATAATACATATTCATGAAGTACCCCAGAGAGACAGAAACACAGGCCAAATAAAAGGTAATAGAAATTCAACATTATTGGTCATTTAATGGGTCTTTTAAGGCATTCATGCCATTACAGATACCTAAACTCCATGTTCACAGAACATTACACAAATAAATGAATATCCACTGTAAATATAAATGCATATAGTACAATGACTCTGCCCTCCCAAAATTCTGTTCCTTGATCTTTTTAGAATTGTAGATCCTGAACGTGTATTAAGTATCTGAATTAAAACCGACAACACTCCAATTTGTTTATACAAATAAACACATGCCTGCAATCTAAGAAGAAGCAGATTTATAAAAGGATATATGGAAATATGGTACTAAACATTATCTTTATTAGGTTTCATTTCAGGCACAAAAAGTATCTAAAGCAACACACATTTCCACTTTTATTATTTATATTTAAAGTAATGTTTTATAATGTTTGAAAGTACAGTTGTAAAAAATGGTAGATATCAATACATTTTGTTTTGTTCATTGTTAAATAATTCCTTTAACATATAAGTAACATGTGTTTTAGCTTTTTTAATATTCTTCTTAACTATACTGGGGAATAAAAAGTAAGAAACTGACTGAAATTGACAGCAAAAATGGAGTGAAATAAAATTGATATGGTTGAATTTGTCTTGGTAAATACTCAATTGAATGCTGGAACCCACTCTACAGCATCCGGTTCAGGCAGTCCCTCTGAGCTGCGCTTTCCTCTGCAGTCACTCTCATCTACATCATCAAGGATAAAATGGGAATGGTAGCGAGTAATCAGAAAAAAAAATATACAAAAACAAATAGAAAAATCTCAGGTGAGACTAAAGGAGCAATATAGCAATAGATAATTAAAGACAACAGAGCTCTCTTATATAGTGCACACTGGTCTTTAATATGTGAAGAAATACAAAATATGAGGAACAATCAGAATAATCCTGGATTCCTCTGATGTGATCTTTGAAATCACACAAGGAAGCACAGGTAGGAAGCTTATGCCAGGTTTATGACCCACCTGAAGCTCGTGATGACCACCGCTAAAGCAAGAGGATTCCTTGCAAAAGAGCAGAATTTTGGAACCTGGTGATTGAAGCGAGAGGTGACTAGATCTATGTATCTCTGCCCATCAAAGAATGAGACTGACCACTACCATTGCTGATGAACTTTATGTTTTGCACTTGGTAGTTGATGTAAGCCACTGTGGTCAACATTGTCCAACTGGACTCACGACTGCTGAATCCCTCACCAGGTCTGTCTAATGACTTAGGGCCAAACAAACCACTATCAATTCCAGAATGTTGATTGGAATAGATGATTCTGCTCTTGGCCAGGTACCCTGAACACAATTTCCTTTGCACATTTCCCTTATCTACAGCGGGAAGCATTGGATGTAATTAGTCTCCAGTTAAGAGTTCCCAGAGGTCTGCCCTTCTCTAAGTTGCTGTGGATGAGCCACCGCCCCAACAACGTCCTGATAGCTGGATGCGACGATATCTTTGTAGTAAGGGGACGTCTTCCCAACTTCCTGAGCACCTCTAGTTGGAACTGTCAAAGGTGGAAATGGGAAAATGGGATAGCCTCCCAGTAACCTCAAACAGTGACTTATCAAGACTGACTGAAGGGAGAGAAGTTCTGATACTGGGGTCTGTACTTTCAGTATCTTGTCCTCTGGAATAAATATACTTTATGAGACTGTACTGAACACCATCCCTAGAAAGGACAGTTCCAGCACTAGAATCAGGGAAGAATTGACCAACTTCAGAATCCATCCAAATTCTGAAAAAGTCTTCACATACAGATCTATGGCACTCTGTATGTCACATATGGAGGTCCCTTAATCAACAGGTCCATCTAGATAAGGGATTATATGAACCTCCTGAAGACTGAGGAAGGCTGTCATGGTTGCCATTACCTTTGAGGAAAACCCTGGGAGCTGTTGACAGTCCAAATGGAAGTGCTATGAACTTGAAAGAGAAACGTCAAAGGCAAAACACAGAAATTTGTGGTGCTGACTAAATTGTTATTTGAAAATGAGCAACCTTTACATCCACTGACATTAGGAATTCTCCTTAGGACATGGCTGCAATCACTGAGATCAAAGGCTCCATGTTGAATCTGAAAAAGTTTACTGAATTGTTCAGCCCCTTGAGATATAAAATGGGATGGAACCCCCATCCTTCCTGAGAACTACAAAGAGATTTTACTGAAATAGTAAAAAGCAGGGGATAGTAAGAAATCAGGGGGAGGTCAAGAAAATTTTATCTGGTAGCCTAGTAGAATTTCAAAATTCCAGCTGTTTCTCCCCCCACCCCACCAAGCTACTGTGCTGACTGGATGAAAATGTTTTTGCTTGAGTGTTTGTAACATTTTTTATTTGCCCTTTACCACTGATTATTAATTTCTTTATTAATATTATGTTCTTATCAGTGTAAACACACTGTAAACTGTACAGCCTTATCTTACTTACTGTATGTGAATTCCAGCATCTGGTTTATTACCCTGGGTTCATACTCTGTAATTCCCATATCCTTTAGAATCTGGGCCATGACCTGCAAATAAAATTGGAAAATGTATCGAATCATTAACAATGCTTAAATACATTTCTTTTTTTAAATACATTAATGACAAATAAGGAATTTTTTTTAAAGGTTGTAAAATATTGTAAACAGCACAATAATAGACAATGAATAAGGAAAATGTGTTAGGAAAATGTGTTTCAAATCCAGATTAGTTTTGTTTAATGTCCACATAAATAAAACAAGGTACACAATACAAGCCTTGTGCACAGTCTGTTGCCTGGTTTCAGTGCCCTTGGCAGACATAGAAAGGAACTTGGAGAAAGGTTAGAGTCTTTTTGGACTGACAAACTTTGGAAATCTGTCATACTGTCAGCTTCTCCTCCACTCCCGCGATGGGATACTAACATACGCTTATTGCAACATTAAACATTTCTCTTTAGACTGTGAGTGTGTAAAGATGTGTGTAAAGATGTGTGTAAAGATGTGTGCGCAGAGCCCCTTCATGCAAACATGTCACTGGAACCGACATTAAAGAACTCCCTCTTATAAACCGTTCACTTAGAGACCCTCGTTCTCTGTTTCTAACTTAAAGAAAACAGCCGAGAGCAGGTGATGTTACAAGACACTGCTCGACTGAATAACTGTGTGTACATAATGTGGCCTTATCCTCCACTTGACATATACTCACAGCGCTGACCGGTACATTGCCATTAGCGAGAGAAGCTACGGAAACAACGTGCACGTTTTCTGCTAACCCTTTGCCGTACCTGAGCATCTTTTGGAGCGCTCTTTGGAGACGCCATCTTCGCCTGGTCCATATCATTTCATAGATTAAATATAGAACTTCCGGTCTGTCTGTAAAGAGGAAGTAAGAACAAACTGAATTCTGAATGACCAGACTAGAGAGCCCGAATGCTCCTGTTTTCTATATGTTTCCCCCTAGCGGTAGGAAGCTGAACTGCAGTTTAGTATAAATCGGTGGCGGAAATAGGGAAATTCCACTGTTTCATTCGTTATAGCGCTGCGTGGCTTTGGTGTTGTTTTGCCTAAAATGAGGGGGGGAAAAAAACGAACCCATATCTGGCTCCAGTTTTATTCACTTGAA
>WMED01025793.1:0-10949 GCA_019650415.1 Pipa parva
GTCTTTATCTGGCGAATTCGCACCAATACGCACCAGTTCGGACTTTAGTGAATAACCCCCCAATTCGGACTTTAGTGAATAACCCCCTCAATGCTTCAGGCAATCTTGCTTCTATATGAAAGCCCCCTGCATATTATTTGCTATTGAACAGAACCATACCTTAAAAATCAAAAAATCTCCTCCAAGGTCCATTTGCCAATCAAGTGAGAAATATTAAAATACAGGCCTTGATCAACAAACAGTGAAACCAAGGACTTGATAACACCAGCTTATTTTAGCAATGCTGCTAAAGATGTATAAGGGGGTAATTCAGCAAGGTGCAAACTCACCTTGCGATGCTTCGATTCACTTCACAAAAATGGTTACGCGCTGGCTTCTCTCCTACACGCACACATCAGCGCACGCTTTAAAGGTATTCCAGTCTCCTCGTGTGCGCTGATGTGTGCGTGTAGGAGAGAAGCCAGCATGTAACCATTTTTGCGAAGTGAATCAAAGCATCGCAAGGTGAGTTTGCACCTTGCTGAATTACCCCCCTAGCTGGACTGACATTATTATTTATTATTGACTTTTAGGATTCCAACAGAATGAGTTGAGATGACTCAAGATGAGAAAATAAATTTATTTGCAGTCCCAGAGAGAAAATGTTGCTAGCAAAGTACAGTATATTAATTTATGGTGTTCAAATGACAAAATCCACATTAAATATTTTGACAAAGAAGATATACTTCATGTGTCCATTACGTATTCAGACTCCATTTAAAGCCATAAATTATTCTAGCATATTTGTGCTTGTTTTAGAAAATAAGAAAACCAAAACAATTCTAAAGAGAAAATAGCCTTTAAATCTGACTGTGATTTTAAGCAATATATCTTCCCTCACTCTGTTTCAACAGACATCTGTTTGGTTTCCTATTGAATAAACTTCTGTATAATGAAAGTTTGAAATTCAATTTACTCAACTCCTCTCCTCTTAGTATCTTAGATCCATTTAATTGGCCAAAAATATAACTTAGCAGCAATGGCAATGCTGTTGACTTGCAGCTCTCGAATAAGCATTTCAGTTTTGCGACTTACAAATAGTGTTCTCTTGGTTGCACCCCACTGCTGCAAGGAAAAACATTTGCCTTCTCAGCATGGCCATCACCATTCCAGCATATGATAACTCTGATATTATTCTTACACTTGGAGGAATTGAGGATTGGAACATATTTACCACACTTATAAATTAACCAGTAAGAACGGAGATGCTGTCTCAACCATATGCTGATCTATCTGCTCATGCATTTAACCATTAACAACATATATTATCTGGCTTTATAGATCTCTTTAGATTCTTTTGAAAAGATACATGTTGAAAGATATATATATGTTACAGTTGATTACATTTCCATATATATTGCTCATTTTTACATTTGATGCTGTCGACTGTTGTTACAGCAGATGTGAATAATGAAACAACTTTATTTCTGTCATCTAAAACTCTATAGTAAATACCACAGTTGTAACTTATTTTGAATTACTGCTTAATGTATAGAGATCCATAAAGATTATCGGATACTAACTTGCTCTACTTCACAATTTACATTGTTATTTCTATCTATTAATTTCTGCAAATTTACAGTATAATGTAAATGGCATAGTAAATAATATATACCATATATAGCCAAATCAGCCCCCTTTTACAAAAGTGGTTATTATGTACATGCAACACAACTAATTACGATAATGCATGATAAGGTGGGTAGCTGGGAGGGATCCCTTTTTTATTTTGTTTCCAGGGACCACTTTATTGCCTCAGGGGGGTTATTCACTAAAGTCTGAATTGTTGCGTATAGGTGTGAAATCGCCAGATAAAGACAGTTGCAGTAGGCTGCTACTGTCACAGTCGCGTCTTTATAATAAGAATATTGTTGCGGTCACAACTTTATTATTGTAAAATTGTTGCAACCTTAACATTAAAAAATTGTCGCGACTTTACAATGGGGAAATTGTAGTGGATTTGCTATGGGAATCCACTGTTTGAGAATTTGACAGTCGAATTCGCACCTTAGTGAATAACACCCTTCTGTGTTTTATGAAATGCATGCTTGTTAGTAACCACTTATGGTTTTATTACATTCTTCTGTACTTTTTTCCATGCTGAAAATGTTTGTAGAAATCCAAATGTGTCACCGAGCTGTTAAAAGACAAGTAACAACAGAAAAATAAACAATCCCATTTGGCCTGGCAAGGTAGTTATTCAAATACAGCACTTTTTAAAAAGGTGGCATTCGTGTATTTTATTGTTTGTTTTTTCCGCTTTTATTAGTACAGATAGCAGCCATTCTGTATGTGCTGGTTAAGCAAACATCATGTAGTGGCAATGTTTTCAAAGCACGTTTGTAAGCACGTATTGAATAAACAGTCATTGTAAAGGCATGTGGGACATTTTCATTTCTTAATGTTTTTGTCCTTCTATTTCCCGTAAAATAGGTTGAATAACAATACTAGCCTACTAGAATGGCCATCTTGCTTTTTCTGAAATCAGATGCCTTTACTGCTATCGAGGATAATACCCTCCCACCATGCTGAAAACCAGAGATCCTTCTTGGACTTGTAATAATCCAACTGTATCCCTAAGCCTCAGCTTTCCAGCCTCTCTATCCCATCTTCTTCAGGCTTTTCAACTCTTTGGGAGTCTTCATTTAATCTTTTCTTTTGTCCTTTGTTTTAGCTCCTCTTTTCTCTCTGAAGATTATTGTACCTTAAGCTTCTTTTCTCTCTTAGCTGACCCAACGTTTTGCTTCTCCCATATCTTCCCTCCCCTGTTATTTTAATTAGATATTAAAAATCCCAGGATCCCATGGCTGCAGCTGACCAATGAAGTTCTGTGCTATGAATATGCCTAATTATAGTTCTACTTATACTGAAAGAGAAATTGCTGTGGGTTATTAATGTAAGGGACAGAACTGATCTCTACATTACTCTTTGCTTAGAATATCTAAATAAAAAGAAACATAAAAAAATCTACACATATTCTTCTGATTCTAATTAACCTCCATCTGGTTATACCCTCTAGACATAATTAATTTCAATTACAGTATATACATATATTAAATATCAATTGCCTTTCAAATACATTTTTGACTGAACTAGTCAGCCTGACCTCCTTACACAAACCTGTCTGGTGAAATGTGTCAAATAACAAAAGTTGGGGGAACAAATCTACTTGTTTTTTCCCCCAGTGCAGAATTTCTAACAAACTTCAAGCCCTCTCCTTTCCACCCCATCACTAGCAAAAGACCTATTTATCTTATCAACTAGTAGCATTTTATTATTATTGGTTAATTGCTGGGTCATGTGATGTGATCACATGACACAAATAAGATTCAAAGTGAATCAAAATG
Organism: Pipa parva; assembly: GCA_019650415.1. Classification (NCBI taxonomy): domain Eukaryota; kingdom Metazoa; phylum Chordata; class Amphibia; order Anura; family Pipidae; genus Pipa; species Pipa parva. Next base: position 3,387 of record WMED01025793.1, read on the forward strand.
TAATAGTAATAACAGTATGACAGTTGCTTTCCAAATAATGCCTGTAGCTGCTGGGCAGGTGATGCAATCATATGACCCAAAGAAGATTAAAATGGAATAGTACTATTAATAATAGTATGAGAATCGCATTACAAATAATGCCTCCAGTTTAATGATAATTTTTAAAACATCTGCCTGGTATCAGTAAAACTTTGATCAGAAAGGTGATTAAAGGCAGTGTAAATTTTGAAATATACCCCTAAATCCTATCAAATGTATTATATAAATAAATAGCCATGTGACAAAGATTGTATTCTCTTCTTGAGAAATAGATTTTTAATTGCTACAGCATGTTCCATCTCATTCACATGTTAAATCAGTAATAGCCTGGGGTAGGTAAAATAATGTTTTGCGTATACACAAAATAAGTTAACATTGATCTACATGGCATACTGCACATTTTTATTTTAATTTCTTTTGTTTATTAGCCTTAGGCTATTTGAATAAATGTGATCACAATGATTCATGATACAAGAGGATGGATTTTTCAAGAGAAACTGACATTGATTAATATATATATGCAAAGGAATTGTGCAGTTTTGAATACATCTAAATGAGTAAAGCTCTCCAGAAATTGAACAAGTCTCACGACAGGTTTATTTGTGACACAAAGCTTTCTTAATGATACAAATGCCTATGTTTAACATTTTCAATATAAGATTTTATTTTGATTTGATTGTGTTTAATTGAGTTTCAGGAAAATGATGTCATGTTAAGTGAAAGAGTAACAAAAGCACCCTTAATTGATCTAAAGCTAAATTCTCTTTTTTTTATGACATGTAAAAGCAAGGTGCTGGAGCTATTTTATAGGTGGGGAAGCAGCTTTTTTTCTGAACTCTTATTCTGACAGCAGCTTTAAGCATTCTCCAGGGTCAACATGTCTAATATCAGTCTTTGTTTCTTTTGCATGCATACATAACCAGCCTGCCATCTAGCTGTAGTTACCCTTCTGCACAGGAAGGGTTTCTTGTATATGTGTTTGGAATCCAGTTGTTGCTGTCCTGCAGGATAATACATCACCATGTTGGGAGTCACAGCCAATCTCTCAGCACATCCAGGCAGATTTAAGGGAGATCTGAACATCTTAACAACTCTAGAAAGACTATAATGGGGGTCATTCATTAAAGTCCGATCAGTCGCGTAAATGACCATATTCACCTCTTTTCGAGACTTCTCTAACTCTGATTATTCAACAGTCTCTGCGATGTGAAAAATTTGCAACCAATTCTGACTCTTACTCCAATTGCGGACTTACAGAGCTGTACTGTTGCGTAAGGTGACTATTCATTAAAAAGTAACAATGGTGACTGTAACTAAATTAGTCTACTAGTAAACATGAACTAGGGACAAGCTGACATATAAAATTAAGTATTTTTCACTTATATATAGTTAGTGGGATACGATGAGACCAACGTCACTGTCTTTCACTGGAGGAGTTCTCCTCACTCCACATGACTTCTCATCCTACTATAGTGTGACTAACTACGTCACACTACACATGCAACTGCGTCTGTCACTGTCTGCTGCTTCATGAATAAGGAGAAGTGAATTTGCGACTTCCTAATTGATGTGAACAGATGCGGAGTCACTATGCAAGGCAAATTCAGCCTTTAATTCATGACCCCCTAAATTGTGCCTACGTGCAGATGATTTGGGCTTCAGCTGATTTATCTTCCATTGGCTTAATCCAAATCTGAAGTAGAAAAAAGGGGAAAAAAATCACCAGGTTTATACAAAAAAAGTGGTAGATTAGCTACCTGTTTATTGAAGCACACAACATCTCAGGCATGTAACCCTTTATCTAATGTGAGTTGCAACACAATGCACGCAGTATATATAGAGAAGTTTGACAGAACCAGACCCCTAACAAACCCCACCAACTAAACATACAATGAATCAAAACAGAGGGACTGCCTTAAGTAAGGCCTAATCTTCCAGGTTAAAGGGGTTTGTTAGGGGTGGGGTTCTATTCCACTTCCCTATATATACTGCTTGTATTGTGCTGCAACTCAGATTTGATAAAGGGTTATACACCTGAAACATGTTGTGTGCTTCAATAAACAGGTAGTTAATCCACCACTTTTTTCCATATACCAGGTGTTTTATCCCCTTTTTTCTACTATTATTGGAGCTTATGGATGGTTTTCTCCTGAAACCTTGATATGTAACCCAGTTTTTGTATTGTTTGCAAAGTTTGCAATGTAATCCCAGTCTGACGTCTGACTGCCTAACATTGTTCTGTGACTGTTACAATATACTAGTCCCCCTTTATTAGCCCCCTCTTGTAGCTCCCACTCTAGATGGAAGAAGAGAAAATCTTCTTCTGAATTTAAAGTGTATCTGTCACCTCATTTAAAAAAAAAAATACATTAAAAAATTGTACAATGGACATTATAGCTCTGCCAATCAGATTCCTGCTAAATCATGATTTATGGGATCTGATTGGAGGAGCTATAATTTCAATCATTATTTAGCCCCGCCCAATTGACACTCGAGAAAGAAAAGTCAGGCTGTCAGGGAAAATGACAGAGAGAAACGCTGTATAAAGGTACATTTTTTTAAATACATAAATATTTACAAAAACATTTATTTCATTAGTACAACCTAAATTAGTTTTAGTTTTGAGGTGACAGGTGCACTTTAAGATTTCAAATGAGCTCTATATTACATATGAATGAAGTTTATAGCAGTGGAATCTATGGCGCAATGCGGCACAAGGATCTTCCTCACCTATGAAATTTACTTTTTGCAATGACAAACTGTGTTGCAGTTATCATACATCAGACGCTGTATGGTCATTTTTGTTCTTCTCTTTTTATACTGTTTTGTTGCTTGTCTGTCTTAACCAGATACAAATAAAGCAGATTCAATTCAAGTGTAGGCATTTTTACATTGAAATGGTTGTTAAGCTGTGTGTACAATCTGAATCAGTATAACCCATTGTGTTTATATATTGAACTTTCCATAATATTACGATTCTGATTTAATTATTTATATAGAATGTATCCGCTAACAAACTTTAAAAGAATGCGTTATTCACACTGTATGAATAAAACACTGCAATAATGGAACTACAACGCTTTGTGAATAAAACACTATCGTAATGCTACTATTACAGTATATCTAGTACTCTCTTAATTTTATCTGTTTATACCACAGTTATAATAAGTTAAATATCTAATCAAAAATAGTCAACGTGTATGCAGATGATGTTCTTATATTAAAGGCTAACCCTACCGAGTTATATTTCCACAACAGCTGCCCTGAAAAAAAAATATTTGCTGTGTGAAATATTCCCCTTTATTTCCCAGTCCCATATGCACAGGCCAAACTGTAAGATATAGTGAGTCATAATATGAAAATGCTGTCTAATATGAAATTGCATCTCTAATATGAAATCCTGTTATAAAGTGATAGTTGGAGAAAGCAGACACTGTTAAGACTAGCAGCTTGAAGATGAAACAACCACATGCTTTAAATTGTGTTTTTATGCAGGAAAGTGAGTCAAAACTAGCTGTTTAGAAGGTTATAAGGTACAGGAAGTTATATGCATCTCCTGTATGTATTGTGTGTTATATAATATATTATCACAGGAGCAGCAGTGGACCAACAGTGAATACATATTTAAGTTTTCATATACACTATGGTACCATTTTCAGTAGCAATGATCTATAACAGAAGTCTTTAAATCTCTGCAATTGGGGTTGTGGGGTGATGATCACTTTCATTTGTGAATAGTTCTTTTGTCAGAACTAGCTGTTAATAAGTTTATAATAGACAGCAAGTTACATGTATTTCTATTGGTCATCATGACCAAAAAAATAATACATATTTAATATAAGTTTTCATATGAACTACTGTTTCAGTTTCAGAAACAATTATGTGAAACTGAGGTCTATAAATATCTCCAGTTGGAGACGTCATAACTACAAACCTTTAGAATATCTAGACTTCTGCCCTTATTGATGGAGTGAGTATTACTACTATAGGCCTATACTCTTTCAGTGCATCTTTAAATTTGTATGCAACTGTAAGCATTTTAACGCTGGTAAGTATATTAAATACGAAAAATATATAAATAAAGCTAAAGAAAAAGTACTGAGATTATTTTTAGTAACAAAAAAAAATTGCTCTACTGAAGCAGAACGTGAGAGAAAATATTCTTATGACAGTATAATTGATGACTTTGTGAACAAAAAGTATACTATTTTGATAATGTTGTAGTTCATGTAAGACTATGTAATATGTGAAGATGGAAAGTTTACTGAAAACCTATTTGAAAGTATTTATGTTCTTGGCTGAGCAGTGTGATATCATGACTATAAAAGCCTTACATATCATTACTGTTAAGAAAAATACATTTTACCATTACAATAAATGTATAGTATGCATATCATTGTAGTATTTAATGTACAACTTTTTTAACTCTCTATTTATTATAGGGGAGAAGAACAACGGACAAACTGTGTATACATATAGTGATTATCATATAGTGATTATCATACAGAGATTATCATATAGTGATTATCATATAGAGATTATCATATAGAGATTATCATATAGAGATTATCATATAGTGATTATCATATAGAGATTATCACATAGTGATTATCATATAGAGATTATCATATAGTGATTATCATATAGTGATTATTATATAGAGATTATCATATAGAGATTATCATATAGTGATTATCATATAGAGATTATCATATAGAGATTATCATATAGTGATTACCATATAGAGATTATCATATAGACATTATCATATAGAGATCATCATCGAAGGAGGTAAATAAGAAGGAATTAAAGTTGATTAACCATAATTTACTACTGTAATTTAGGATCTTGATTTAGAGACCACCAGTAAACAATGTAATAATGATAAGCATCATCAGATTCTGCTTACACATGATGAGTGGTTCACAGAGATTTTTTTTTTGCATTTATTTTTATATTAACATTTTAAGGATTTACCAGTTGTAGTACTTACCAAATGCCAACCAACTTCTCATGAGTCTTGAAGTCATGAATTACAAAAATAGCAGAGGTAAATCAACAGACCTGTTGTCCAATTTCTGAGTGTTTTTGTGTGTATTCTATGAGTGTTCATCTAATGCACCCGTTTTTTTAAATAGAAATCTTTATTATGAAATTGTGCATCATTTATTAAACATATTTTTCACTGCACTAATTAACTACACTGGTATTTTTTTTTTTTTTTACTACAACCAGTGTTGTGCATTGCTAGGATCATATAGGAGACAGTATATCTGGACCCACCAATCCATTCTTTATAATTTCTTTGTCTCCTCGTTCCCTATTTGAGTCCTTATGATTTACATTTACCCTACTTTTGTTTTGTCTCCAAACTTCTTTACACAACTGCCAGGAATATGCCACGATGTTGCACTTTGATGCTATAAAATTTCCCTGTGTCCTGGTGACCCAATCTAACATTGACTACAACAGAACTGTATCTGAATATCATAAAACATTTCTGGTCTATACAAGGACTAATCAATTTGCCTCAATTAAATTGGTGAATTACAAGTAATTAATCATTTACATTAAGCGTTGTTCCAGAGCAGCAAGTAATTTGTAAAGAAGCCAACAGATAATCAGGTACATTACACACCATTTAGTGGCTCATTCTAATTGCTCAGTGACTAGAAGCCAGATGCATTACATAATGTCTATTTGCCTAGTTCGGGGTCGGCAAGCTTAGAAGAGGAGGGGGCCATTTCGCTCCCTCCTCCAGTGGCAAAAATGTTTTGAGCTGCAAAGGGGGAGGAGTGCATGCTCCCAATCACATGATTGATCGATGCCCAATGAGAATAAGCATCGGAGGTCATGGGTGTGGCTAGGGAGATGTGCTCTGAGCCACACTTTAAAAACCCCTGGCCTAGCTCATTTGTTCAGTGGCAGCAATTAGTTACATCTTCCTTTACCCAGTAGTTAGGCACATTATCCACTCATAAGTTGTCAGCAGCTTATTGTATTGAAAACCATAGAATCACTAGCAAATGAAACCAGCTACTATCAAATAGTCATCAGTGAGTAATATTGCATGTTGGACAATGGCCTGCAGATAGTCAGCTATATTTAGTGCTTATATTTCTTTAGATATATCTGACATACTTATCAGACTCTACTCTATACAATGCATAGTGCCCTTCAGACATGACTAGATTTGGTACAGTGTGGAAATAGGGCAATACTTCCACACAGTTCTCCATGCCCCTGAGACATAGCTAGACACATTTCTACTTAATCAGACTTAATTATTATTAATATTATTATTAACATGATTCAGCCAGTAGAATAGCAGGCATGCCCATGAAAACAGTCAGTATCTGCATTTTCAGTATAAATTTAGAGGGTTATTGACTAAAGTGAGAATTTGTCAAAGTGAATTCTCCTAACTTCGGGTGGCTACGCCCTGATTCTCTACTCCGTATTCACTAAACAGAGGATTCCCATAGCAAATCCGCAACCGCATCAGAATTCCCATAGTAAAGTCACAACTGCATCAGTAGCAGTCTAATGTGTTGTGTGCAACAGTCGTTAGCTGGCGAATTCGCCACATTACAAATTGTACTGAATATGGGGAAGTGGCGATTTCAAACCTTTATAAGACAATTCAGACTTTAGTCAATAACCCACTCGAGTTGCCTCGCGAGACTGGAATACCTTTAAAGCGTTCGCTGATGTCTGCGTGTAGGACATCAGCGAGCACGTAACAGTCTTGGCGAGCTGATGCGAAGGATCGGGAGGTAAGTTCACACTATGCTGAATTACCCCCCTTTGTCACTAATCAATAAGTGAATTGATGATATTGGTCCTATAATTACATGCACAATACTTGTTTAATATTCTCTTTAAAAAGCTACCATAAGTATGTTATTTTAGATCATATGTTTAGCTGGGTTGGCTTTGTCATTTAACTTTTTGTTACAGTGTGAACTTTGCAAAATTCTAACCCAAAGAGTTAACAATATGCAAGATAACACACCGATGAAGAAACTACTGTTGACACATCAAGATAACTTAGTGATTTCTACTGAAGAGAGACAATGGGCTTTACAGAGTTTAACTAAATCAGCCTTGCTACATCTGTAATTAAACATGTTTTCACCTTTTTGGAGTTCTATTACAGGGGTCCTTTTTTCTAGGTGAAGTCATCATAAGAAGAGAAAAAACAGGGACATAGGAATTGTGGAAAAGATTTGGTTAGTTACTGTTGTGATAGATGTCTCCAGTGGGGGTTCTATTAAATCTGTTGGCGGAGTTGTGTTAGTGTTTGGCAGTTTAAAGGGTATAAGAGGGAAGAGACTGGAGGAAATTAATATACCAGCGCTTCTCCACAGAAACCAAAATTTGCAGTCATCTTGAATTGAATTATTCTAGCTTCTCACAATTTTCTCACTGTCATTAAACAGTCGCAATAAAACACAATTTGGTGCACATTTACTAAAGTCGAATTGCTTATCCCTATAAAAACGAATTTGGTTAGCTCTGGAT
>WMED01025794.1:0-10949 GCA_019650415.1 Pipa parva
GATATACTATATAATGAAATATACTGATATGCTATAATATATAGTGAAATATACTGATATACTATAATATATAGTGAAATATACTGATATACTATAATATACTGTATAGTGAAATATACTGATATAATATAATATATAGTGAAATATACTGATATACTATAATATATAATGAAATATACTTATATACTATAATGTGTAGTGAAATATACTGATATACAATAATATATAATGAAATATGCTGATGTACTATAATATATACTGATATACTATAATATATATTGATACTATAATATATAATGAAATATATTGATATACTATATAATGAAATATACTGATATGCTATAATATATAGTGAAATATACTGATATGCTATAATATATAGTGAAATATACTGATATACAATAATATATACTGAAATATACTGATATACTATAATATATACTGAAATACTGAAATATACTGATATAATATAATATATACCGAATAATACTGATATGCTAAAATATATAATGAAAGGATATATTGATGTTAAAAAGATACACATTTTTTTCCCAGTGAAATATTTCTGGCTGTAGAAATAATATTTTCTTGGTGGTAAAAGCTTTTACAGAGGCCCTGTTAAAACAAAAACACAAAGTGCATTTCACATCATTATGGATAGGGTAAGCATGAGCTGACTGCAGTGATACATTGCTCCATGCCAATAATATTTTTATTACAATATTCTCCCATAGCAGTCTGCAGAGTAAAACCTCTATGGAAACAGCTGACATTTTGTCCTTTAATCTGTAAAAGCAACTAGAAATTCTAGCCACACGTTTCCCATGACTGCAGTAAAGGGTTAAGCTGTAAGCGCTCCTGTTACACTCACATACATTTAAAGGAACCTGGCTGGGTTCCCACCCTATCTCTCCTCCCCTCCCTATACCTGACTCACATTCATCTTTGCTGAAACTGGGACATTAAACTGTTATGGCAGACAGAGGAAGAAGTTGGTGGTTATTTTGCTAACTGCGTGGGGACGTTTGCAAACATTGCGAAATGTAACACAGAATTCATTGGTTTCCTGTGAAATTGTTTATTTTTCACACTGACTCAGACTGCTCGTGCGAGAGCGATGCTTCCTGATTTCAGTTCGTTTGTTTAATTCCATTCCTGTCTCAAGCAGCATTTGGGCAGTCTAATTAGTCTTAGATTTCCTATTTTCTGCTCCTAGTGGGAGCTGAGTGATGTTTCTCACTACATGTTTCATTTTTATAACTGGGGCATTAATAAAACCTGGGAACAGCTGCGTGATTTCCCCTGTGACGCTAAACTTGGATCTGGACACTGGTGGGATTTCCTTGAACCCACGATTCCTCTCGGTGACAGTTGATGCTAGTCTTGCCTCTGATCCTAAATACATTGGTTTTCTTGGGTAAGTCTTCACAGCACAATGTACAACAAATACGCCTTAATGGGTCACGTAAAAATTGTTGAAATGTTTTGTAATCCTATTTAAATTGTTATATCTTAAATTCTCTTTAGGCTAGGTTCACACTAGTGTGTGATGCGCAGCGCATAATATGCTAGTGTGAAAAAAAAAACGCTCCGGCGTATTTTTCTATTGTACTTACCAGTGACAGTGTGAATGCTCCCTTGTTATTTACGGCTCTTCCTATCTGTTCGCATACTGTGCGCGGCGTATATACGCTGGCAAAAATGCGACATCCAGCGTTCCAGACGCGGCATATGTGCATTACATGCTAGTGTGTCTGGAACTAGGTAAGTCCATAGGCTTTCATAGAGGCGTATTTTTTTTCACACTAGCGTATGACGCACTGCACATTATTCGCTAGTGTGAACCTAGCCTCACTCTGCCCAAATAAAAGAGGTAAAATTCTCTCTTTCAGGCTCCCACCCATAACTCTCCAGTTACAGTTTCTAATATGTGCATGTGCAGTTCTGAATGCACTTTTTTTTTTTTTTACTCCTAATTCTCTGTGAATATTGCCTGTGTGCGGTAGCACCTGGGTCCAATAAGTAAGTATGGTAGCTGTTATCGTATTCCTGTCACATCTGTAAAGGAGGCCCAACTAATATAAATACAAATGTTAAAAAACTAGCACCAAACTACAACTTTATTAATCTCTAAGCAGTTAAACATGAGCTGTCCCATCCATATATGTTGTATCTAATACTTTTTTATGTAAATCTATGAACAGTCACATTGCACAAAAAGTGTATGCAGTGACTTTTCACACTGACAGGTCACCTAAATGCAGTTGCACTAAAAACACCAGTGTGCATGAATCCTGTTTGTTTCATATTCATGAATTTTATGATTTTATTACATTTAAAAGTGGGTCAAAAGTCATACAACTATCTTTTCTTTCCTTTCAGGTCTCCAAAACTAATTACCCTCAGTAAAGGGTTGTCTCCGGCTTATCTGAGGTTTGGTGGAACAAAGTCCGATTTCCTATTGTTTGATCCTGCAGGAAAGGAAAATCCTTACTGGAATACACAGGCCAACCCAGGTAAGGGAGTGGGGTTTGTATGGTTATTTGTTGTATGTTTTCACAGACACACACCACCCCAGAGTTGGGATACCACTTAGGCTAGGTTCATACTAGCATATTGCGAGCAGCGTATTTAAAAAAAAAATGCCAGAGAAAATCCGTAGAGAACAATGCTAGTGGAAGAAAAGTGTTCACACTAGCATTCCATCGAGAGCGTATTAGGCTAGACTGCTAACTGCCTAACTGAAAGTTGGAAACATTAGAGGACATTTTTCTGTATTGTGGATATTGCATTACCAGCTACTGAAAGGAAAATACAGAAAAATATCCTTTAATGTCTCCTCCAGGTGTCTTAGGAAAGAGCATGTTTGTACACAAATACTAGTCGACTTCTACAGATGCTCAATTGAGAGCATACTAACTTACTGCATCACCGCCTGGTACGGCAACTGCAGTGAATCTGATAGGAAAGCACTTCAAAGAGTGGTTAAAATGGCACAAAAAACCATTGGCGTTCAACTTACCCCCATCGAGGACATACACCGAAGCTGCTGCCTGTCGAGAGCTCAAAATATCATTGCCGACCCATCCCATCCCACCCAAACCATGGTCTGTATTCCCTACTACCATCCGGGAAACGGTACAGAAGTCTGAAATCCAAGACTAGCAGACTGAGGAATAGTTTCTTTCCAGACTCTGTAATAAGACTTAACTTCTGCTCATCTTAGCACTTGTCACTCTCTCCCCACCTCCCTCCCCTACCATCATTATCCCTACTCTCTACCACCATCCTCCCTTTGCACTATGAAAAATATTAAGAACTAATGTCCTTGCACTTTGAAAATATTATGCACCCTTACCGACCAAATTGAATGTCATTACAAATTGTATATATGCTTTCTATATATTATTTCTCTATTTTGAGTCTGCAACTGCTATCTATTTATCTATTTTATTTATTGTTTACTGTTATTATACTCTTGTACCGACGCAACTGCAATTTCACTAATATGTATTTTATGTACTGTCCAGTGACAATAAACCTATCTAATTTTTCTAATTATATTCAGTTGAATTCAGTTGAATCCATTCCTGTGATTTGAAGAGGACTTTTCTTGATCAGGGAATTTCCATAGGCAGTTTTTTCTACTGTTTCTGCTACTACAAAATGAACTGTCAGTGTGAAAACGCAGCGTGTTTTTACTCTGTGTGATTGTAACGGTCACATTCTTATTGAAACTAATCTAGTCCCATAAAATACACCGTGTTCCTTGCGCTCAAAGAAATAGTGCAGGCAGCGTTCTAGCATAATATGCTCTCGATGGAACGCTAGCGTGAACACTTTTATTCCATTAGCATTGTTCTCTAGGGATTTTCTCTGCATATTTTCTCAATGTATTTTTGCTGGAGAATTTTTTTATTTTAAATACGCTGAACACAATACGCTAGTGTGAACCTAGCCTTACATTGTGATCTTAGACTAGATTCACACGAGCGTATGATGCACAGCGAATCATACACTCGTGTCAAGAAAAAAAATAAAAATACACTCCGGCATATTTTTCTTTTGTACTTATCAACGACAGTGTGAACGCTCCCTCAGCATTCACAGCACTTCCTGTGTGTCGCATTTTGGGTGTGGCGAATATGCACCTGCCAAATTACAACACACAGCGTTCCGGACCCAGCGTATGCATGTCATACATTTGTGTGTCCAGAACTAGGTGAGTATCATCGGTTTCTATGAAGCTATATATATATATATATATATATATATATATATTTTTTTTTTCACATGATCGTATGATGCGCTGCATATCATACGCTTGTGTGAACCCAGCCTTAGCGGTTACCATGGATTCTTTTCTTTATACTGTACAGAACTTTTATTGAACATTTTAATATTCACAGCAGTATATTCATTCACATAACTGCTCACTGGCTTTAGTTCCAGCCCCAATTGCAGAATTCCATTATGGGGACTTGCCTTTCCCTCTTCTGACCCTACTAGCACCATAGCAAAACTGCCTCACCTAGCCTAATCCTTAGCATAATACAACTACTGCACCTTATTACAGAATTATCATTAAACTAACTACCAGCTAGTACATCTGGGCTTCTGTGATCACTAGAACCTTCTCCACCCTGACTTCTAACAGGGGAGCAATAGCAGGATCCTTCCTTCCACAGGCCCAGCAAGGCTGAGACCCAACTTTATCCTGACAGAGACTTAAAGGAGACCTAAAGTAAAAAAAATAAAAAAACAGGTGTTAAAATACTTACTTTATACAAAGCCAAATGATTACAGTTACAGCATGAGCTGTGCTGTAATTAACCAGCTCCCGATGCTTCCTCAGATGCTTCCTGCACAGTGCAGCTCCTTCTTCTCCTTCCCCGGCCTCATACATCATCACGCTCATTGTGGGGAGCATTGTCATTGGCCCCTGCAATGAATGTGATGTTTTAGCCCTGAAACACCTGAGGAGTAACAGGGTGGGAGGAGCTGCCAGTCAGCCAGCGCTGTGAAGAAGCATCGGGGGAAGCATTGGGAACCGGCTAATTATAGCACAGCTCATGCTGTAACTGTAATCAATCGGCTCAGTATAAGGTAAGTATTTTAACACTTGTTTTTTATTTTATGACTTTAGTTCTCCTTTAACCCCCAGGGAGTGACATGTGACTGAGGGTAATAAAGTCAGACGTGAGCACCCCTGCCCTATTTTTTACACAGGACCCGAGCTACAGACTGCCATAGAGATATTAGAGCTACAGAGCCAAGATATTACACAGAGAAAGTTTTATGAACCCCCAAAGGGCTTTGGCTATAAATTTACAAACAAGAACACATTACTGTTTTTGAGACCGTTTGCAACAAAATTGTCTGTTATAGAATGATTTCAGTTTGTCCATTACTCTGGGGATGTCGGTACTTTTCTGCTTACCTGTAGGTCCTTCATTTCCTACCGTTGTTTCATGAATAATTTATTAAGGTTACCCAAGGTTCCTTATGATGGTAATAGACTTAGATCAAGCTGTAGGTAGACTACAACCTTCAACAAAGGCAAAACACCCCCAGCACAGTTGCCATTGAGTTGTCTTCACACCACTGGGAATGACCACTCAAACATAAGAGCTCAGGGGGCACTTAGTGGTATACTGCCTCCGGCCATATTTTGGAACCGCATCTCCATAGTACAAAGCAATTTAAAGGGGAGGGGGAGAATGAGGCTGTACACACAGTAAATGAACATGGTGGATTTCAGTAATGGGTGATTCTCTTTGGGATGAAATGTGGTTGTATTAGACAGCATTGAAATTCAGCTGATAATCAGTGTTAGCGGTGGAATCATTAATGTATATTCGTATATATTTATTAATGTGTATATAGTGTTGATATATTATTCAGCGCTTTACAGAGATTCACTATTCACTTCAGTCCCTGCCCCGCGAAGCTTACAATCTAGATTCCCTATTTAGTCACACACACAGACAGACACAGATGTATGTATTTAGATTGTGGGAGGAAACCCACACAGGTGCGGGGAGAACATACACACTCCATGCAGATGAAGTCCAGGATGGAATTGAACCCAGAACGCAGCAGTGCTAACCACTGAGCCACCGTACTGACCAAAAAGATTAGACTATTGATAATATGCCACTCCATGCAGATGAAGTCCAGGGTGGAAATGGACCCAGAGCTGCAAGGCAGCAGTGAAGATTAGACTATTGATAATATGCCACTCCATGTTTTTATACTGCAGAATGCACAGGCTATGGTATTTAACTACTGCGATTACTTGTAGGTAATATTTTATTAATATACAGATAAAACAATACTGAGCAATGCGTTAGACTCTTACACTTTAAAGTTAAGTCATTGCATATAAAATATTGTGGAGTTTTGGCAGATATTGAATATGATGCTGAATCATATTCAATAACAGTGTTTATAGTAGAAAATGAGTCTCTTATTGGAGAGTGTAGCTTTATTCCAGCTATTGACCTTGTCTTGTCTGGTTATGTTTGTAAAGTTCACTTGAACACGAAAGGTTCACTGGGTATACTTTGAATATAACAAATATTATCAGATATACCAGATGTGAAATTCATTCATTTAACATTAAATCCACTGATAGTTTCCCTTTAGCATTGCCATATAACATTGAAATAACACACATCAAAGGGATGTGATCAATGGGGCAATCATTAACTGATTTCTAATAGTACTCCATAGCAGCCAATTAGCAGCTAGCCTTCACTGGTATAGAGGAGCCGGAAAAATAAAAAAGAATTTCCGATTGGTTGCTGTGCGTTACTAGGTTTAAAAAAAGCTTGCCATTGTTGATGAAATTCTGAAAACAACCTCAGAATTTGCTCGAAGTCTAATAATTTAGTTTAATCACAAAACTCTTAGGGGCTTATTGACTCTAGTGAGAATTCCACTGTCGGCTTCTCGGACAGTGGATTCCCATAGCAAATCCGTGACTGTGACAATAATCCCATAATGAAGTCACAATTGCGACAGTAGCTGTCTATTGGGTAGTGTGCGACTGTCGTCAGCTGGTGAATTCACACCTTTACGTGACAATTCGTACTTTAGTCAATGACTCCCTTATTTGTTTTCTTTGTTGTATGCTTTTATGTAACTGTTTTGGCTTTAGTATTGAACACGTATCTGAATAACAGAACTGAACAACTTTTTAAATTCTGTTTTATTTATTTTATATATATATATATATATATATATATATATATATCTATATAGCTGACAATATATGTGATCAAAGAGCTCTTCCACCTGCACTGGAGCGTATGCTACATTCTTACTGGCCCTCTCAACAACAGCAAATACTCAAGGAATCCTTTTTGAACCTGTACAAAAATGCCACAATTACAAGTAAGTGAATTAAAGGGGAACTATAGTCCAAATACATCTTTATATACTGTATGTAGTACTATAACTTAGTGAGAAGTGTTTCTCCCCAGTAGATGTTTCATGTGACGCAGAATGATTGAGTAGGCAGCACTGATAAACTCCTGCACTATAGTGCCCCTTCAAAGTGAATGCAAACATCCAAACTGACCAATCAGCATAGTGCAATATGTCCCATTTTATGATTTAGACATATTTATTCATTCTCTTAAGGTCATAGCAGGTTTACACCCAGGGCCTAATTCACGATCCTCCGAAGTGAGGTGAACACTCCGCACCTCACTTCTGAGGATCGTGAATTAGGCCCCCAGTCTTTCTAATGTGTTTACTGTGAATTGACTGCACAGAATAATTGGGTGTAGATGGTGAAAAAGTGAGTTAATGCATTTCAGTCAAAATTACATCTCCAAGATGAATTTCTTTATCATGTTACAAACTATGCACACTGTAAAATCCCATATGCTACACTTAAAGGACAAATAACAACCTTGCAGTAATTCCAACACTGCAATTCTAAGAATGTTATCTTTAAAGTTGTATTCCCAATTGCATTCCACTGTGTTTGTCCCCTTTAACGGTTACAGCCATTTTAAGCAAATAAGCTTCTATACATGTTTATGGTGTGCCCCAGAAACCTCAATTTATAAAATATGACTGCAACTAGCAATGAAGGAGAACACCAAAAAACTAACCAGGAATGAAATCTCCTAGATGACATTTTACCTTTATCTGTGACATGCATACATAACAGGTACATTGCATTTTGTTTGGTGTTAGTGGAGCATTAATAATAATAATAATAATAATAATAATAATAATAATAATAATAATAATAATAATAATAATAATAATACAAATGATGATACTAACAACCAATGCTCTGTACTGTTGCAGAAGTTCATTCTGGGGGTTAATTCACTAATTTGACTGTGGAATTTGCAAACAGTGGATTCCCATAGTAAATGCGCAACAATTTCCCCATTGTAAAGTTGTAACAATTTTTTCCCATAATAAAGTCACAACTGCGACAATATTCTCATTATAAAGATGTGACTGTGACAGTAGCAGCCTATTGCGACTGTCTTTATCTGGCGAATTCACACCTATACGCAACAATTCGGACTTTAGTGAATAACCCATAAAAAGAGAAATGTTGAAAATGAAGATATTACATGTTATAGAACAGCTCTTAAAATTCGCATTTCATTATGGCCGCTTTTATTATTTGAATATAGTTTAATTTTGGTAGGACAACTGCAAATCCTGAAAACCAGAGGTATGCAGTTATTTGTCTGGAGTTTTTGGGTTTTATTTTTCATTAATAAGGCAATTTGGAACCAGTAACATTTTAACATATGTAAGCAGGGGCGGTCCTGGCCCTATTGGTGCCCTGGGCCTCCACCCCCCCACCTCGCGACACCCCCTGCCCCACGCCGCTCCCCCCTTGCCCAGCACCCTCTACTCACCTCCAACAGTGTTCCAGCGACGCACCTCCTCTGATGAAGTAAGCTGAATGCGACGGCGCTCCTTAGATGTTTGGGTCTTGCCAGCAGCTGCCGAATACAGCCGACAAGACCCGAAGCAGTAAGGAGCGCCATCATCAGAGGAGGCGCGTCACTGGAACGCTGTTGAAGGTGAGTGGAGGGCATGGGGCAAGGGTGTCACGATGCAGGGGGGCGTGTGGGAGGTGGAGGTCGTTCAGAGATGGGCGATGTGGGCGACAGCACCCCTCAGATAGATTGTGCCCTGGGCCATCACCCATAGGTAGAACCGGCCCTGTATGTAAGAAATGGTGGACTAAAGGGGTTATTTTCTATAGTTTGAGGGGGGAATTCAGCATGCAGCGAAGTGAGCTCCGAAGCATTTGGCTCACTTCGCTGCATGCTGAATTCCCCCCTGAATTGTTGCATAAAGGTGTGAATTCGCCAGCTAAAGGCAGTTGCAATAGACTGCTACTGTCACAGTCGCGTCTTTATAATGAGAATATTGAAGCAGTCACAACTTTACTATGGGGAAATTGTCGCAGTTGCGGATTTACTATGGGAATCCGCTTTTGAGAATTTGGACTTAAGGAGATTAACCTCCTCCTAATTCTGAATTGTTTATCTCACCTGTAATACAGCTATATGGACTTTAAGTACATTTTTTTATAAATGATTCTAATCTCTGGTCACCCACTGACGACTCCTAACATGTCCGTAGCCCAGGATTCAGTAAAGAAACAACGGTAATAATAATTACAGAGTTATCAGATAACTATAAAACCGGTGTTTAAACCAGTGAAACTGAATATTGCTGTTTTTGTAGAGAGTACAGTGGACCTTTTGTACAGGTTTGCAAACTGTTCAGGTTTACACCTGATATTTGGACTAAACGCTTTGCTAAGGGAAGATGGCAATCAGTGGAACAGCTCAAATGCCAAATTACTTATTGACTACTGCTCGCTGAGGAACTATAATCTATCCTGGGAATTAGGCAATGGTAAGTGTTATATATACTTTGTGTGCGCACTTTAATGTTGTCTATTTACCTTCAAACTTATTGTGAATATAATAACTTTATTAACTACCTAGAACAAATGCAAACTTTCAGTGGGGACCTTTGTCACATTGGTCTTTTTTCCTAATAAAAGTTATTGGCTCACACAATACAAAATACAGTAAAGTGAACCTGTCACCTCAAAACTCTAATACTAATTTAGGTTGTACTAATGAAATAAACATTTATGTAAATATATATGTATTAAAAATGTAACTTTACACAGAGTTTCTCTCTGTCATCTTTTCTTTCCCAGGTAGTGTAGGCTTTTAAATAAATAAATAAATGATAATTGACATTATAGCTCCTCCAATCAAATCTTTGCTGAATAGTGACTTATGGGATCTGATTGGTGGAGCTATAATCGCAATCATTATTTTGCCCCACCCACCTGACACTCGGGAAAGAAAAGTCAGGCTGACAGGGAAGATGACGGAGAGAAACGCTGTATAAAGATACATTATTTTAATACATATATATTTACATAATGTTTCTTTCATTAGTACAACCTACATTAGTATTAGTTTTGAGGTGACAGGTGCACTTTAAATTTTTTCTGACAGACATGAAATTAATAAAGTTATAATTCACCTCTGCTGTATGTCTACTCAGAACCCAACAGCTTCAAGAAGAAGTCTGGAATTTATGTAGATGGCTCCCAGCTCGGTAAGGATTTTGTACGGTTACACGACCTGCTCAGCAAATACCCCAGCTACAAACACTCTGGCTTGTTTGGTCCTGACATTGGCCAGCCTAAAACACACTCTCAGAAGATGCTTAGGAGGTAGGTTATTTTCATAGTGGAAGAAGCAGGCTGTTTCTGTTAAAATAAATAAAATAATAAAAAATAAAATAACATAGACAGGTTCAGTTTTCATATCCTAAAGCACGCAACACATTCACAAATCAAGTGAATTAATCAGGGCCAGTCCTGGCTAGATTTGCGCCCTGGGCGAACCACCCCTTGGGCGCCCCCC
>WMED01025797.1:0-10948 GCA_019650415.1 Pipa parva
TGTGTGGGGTGTGGAGAGATCATGTCGGGGGTCCGGGCGGTTGCTAGGCATGCTGGTGCATATGGCTATGAGAGTCTGGGGGTGTCAGCCCATGTGCTACAGTGCTGTAGTCTATAGACATTAGCAGGAACTCGCCCCTTACTACTTCCATTTCCCAAAGGCCCATAACTTTTTACTCTGCTAAAATATTGTCCACCTCAAGCTTCCCAAGTGAGGTGCCGGGGTAGAGAGAGTCGCAGTTTTATTATTTATTGGGAATAATCACTGGGAGAAGTTGAACTTTCTGTCAAACCCTGAGTTACTATTTTACAGGGACATTATTGCACCCATTGCACAAATACAGGTATCATTGTAATTATCAGTAAAGTAAAGGTTTTGTGTGGAATTGTAGCCACTGATGGTCTAAAAAAAAAAAAAAAAAAAGTTTAGAAAGGGGGAGGGGGGCTAGCATGTGGGGGCTGCACTGCTGAAATGTGATAGTGCCCATTGCATTTGCTGGATAATTATTGCTTTGTCTTGAGCTGGAGTCATATGTTTGCTTATTTAAATCTCTAGCCAGTGTCCCTGAACTCAAGGAAAAAAGCTTAAAAAGGTCAACATGTAAAGAAGGAGGGTTTCAGCTTAGTATTACATCCTGTGCACACAAAGAGAATAACAACACAGGGGAAAAAAAGCATTGTGCCCTAATAGGGTTGCACCTATCCCTGTGCCCTAATAGGGTTGCACCTATCCCTGTGCCCTAATAGGGTTGCACCTATCCCTGTGCCCTAATAGGGTTGCACCTATCCCTGTGCCCTAATAGGGTTGCACCTATCCCTGTGCCCTGTCCTTAGTGGATCAAGGTGCTTTTTATTATTTTATTTTTAATAAAAAAACAACAAGAAAAAAAACCAGAATGCCTTTCCTGGTCTATAATATGCAACTTAATGAAAGTAAATCTATTTCTCTACTATACACTGGATGCTCAGGGGACAGATGTGGCTCTCCCAAAATATATTGTAGGGACCCCCAGCTTTCTGAAGAGCACCATATGCTTTAGTAACATGACATCTTCATTTTAATCATCAGTCTATTGCTTTAACTCATAATTATCAATTTGCTGTGCTAGATGTTTTACAGCACGGTTTGTAGGCTTCACCAAGGACTTCATGAAAGTTAGTTTAGTTGGTACGATAAAGATGTTTTGACATTGCAAAGCCATTTAACATTTGATTTTGTCTGTAGAGACTGTAAATATGAAATAGCATAAAGTTCTGATATTACCCTACAAATTAACATAAACTAAACAATAGTTTTTTTTTTTTTTTTGCTTTTAAAGTGTTTTTCTGTTTTATTTTTTGTTAGTTTTTTTGTGGTTAACTGCTGAAGTTTCTGCCTCCCCCAAATGTTTTCTTGAGGCCATGTTTAGCAGACATATTAGAATCCTTAATTCATGGCCCGACTGTGATGGCAACATGCATAATGTGTACAGAACTACAAAGCCCCCCATGGATTTTCCAGAAGTACCACCAGCCACTGCTTTCACTTCTGTGTCATGGCATGTTAACATAAGAAGATGTATTTTCTTGTTATAAAATGCCTGGCAGCAGAAATGAAAGCAACAAAACTTCTATTAAGTCAGTGGGAAGCTGTTCACAGAATATTTTTTATGCACAAAAAGTGGGGCAAAACGCATAGGCCAAACCTTGTTTTTACTGCAACTAGTAGCTTTTATTTGTTAATTTATTTGCAAGCACTTTTGCTATTAATGTATAAAACTGCAGCATTTATAACATTACTGTAACTTCACTGAAAGTTTGCCTTACGTAAAGGAAAACTAAATTATTCCATTGTTAAAGAAGGGAAAATGGCTTGTGTTGTCTCTTTTCAGAAGTTTGGGAAATTTTTTATACGTATATTTGAGAATTATCGTAGCGTACATTTAAAAAATAAGGACAAGTGGTTCTTAAGCTTTGTGCTTGAATCTGTTCACAGACTCCAATCGGAAACATTTGGCTTCAGTCAAGTACCTTTATCAAGAGTAAAATTTTCATGTTTGTGATGAAACAAAACCACCTCTAATCATTAAATCACAGTGAGTGTCTACTTTCCTATTTTAAATTGTTATGGTGAAACTTTTTATTTGCAATTGTGTGTGTGTATTCCTAGTCCTGTGGATCAAAAGCAAAAAGAACATAGATTCGCTTAACTGGATAGTGAAAGAGTCTACTCTTTTTATTTAGCAGATACCTAGGGTATGATATAACATTTCTGGAAGGTATTAAATATTTAACTTGTTATCTGATGAAAGGTCTCTTGTTATATTTTGTTTTTTATGATTTAGTAGGAATGATTGTTTGGATTCAAGTGCCTTACCTTTTAATTCATGACATTCAGGTTCACATTATGCAAATTGTTTTCAGGTGTTTGGCAGATCTGTAGCATGCTGCAATTTTGGTAGGTTTTAAAGGGCAACTGAAGCTTCAGAAATATTTAGGCTAAAAATAATGTACCTTATGTATATGGCTTATTGCACCAACTTATAAGTTCCCCGCCTAACAATAATGAACTCTGATGCCTGTAAAATTGCCATTGAAGGTAGACGTCCTTATTCTCTAGGTAAACTTTCTTCCTTGGGTCAGTGACTCTGCACATGCTCAGTCTTTACTTCTTAGGGACTTTGAACAAAATAGCTTGTCATTAAAATCAGGTTATAACTGTCAAAGTAAATCTAAATTTCAGCCCTGATTACTGCACTGTGAAACATTATTTGATCTGATCAACTTTGAATCTGTATTTTGAGTAAAAAAAAAATCTCTATTTGCAGTGTTTGATAGGATGTATTTAGCAGGAATTACCTATAATCTCCACATTGCAGAGCTTTGATGGATAGTATGTACTTCAATGGCTTTCTGTCCAGTTATGCAATGTGCAACTGTACTAATGTTTTATGAGCTCTTCATTTTTCTTAGATATTAGCTATAAAACCTGTAGCCTACATGACTAATAAATAATGTATTTATCTGCATAACACTTGGTTATCTGTAGCAATCAGCCCTATCACCACACTAAATTATAAGACTAAATTAATACTTTTACAAGATACGTAGTATATAGTCTCATCTCATGTAATATGTGTAAAACAAACATTTCAATTTAAGGAAGAAAATATAGATAAAAATGAAGAGAGCAAGATGTCACTGAGTGGTCTCCCTGTTCTAAAGGTAATATTGTCATACATGTGGCATGCAGCTTGACTGATTACCATGCAACTAAAAGGGATGTTTAAATATCTCTTAAATTAGCGGTTCTCAACCTTTATGAGACTGCGACCTGTGCTGTCGCAGTGACGTTTTCGGCCGACGTCACCCTGCAGGAACCCTTATAAGAAGGTTCCTGCAGGCGCTTTCGGGTGCCGGAGCGGTTCTCGACCCCAGTGGGATGGCCTCGCGACCCCCAGGTTGAGAACCGCTGTCTTAAATCTTCATACTGTAATGCTGATTGTAAATTAGTTCAGTTGTCAATTGCAGGGCTGAAGAGATCTCAGTGCAGTGTGTAGTATGCATCTAGTAGACCGAGGGGCCGAATGCAGTCTGCAAATGTATGTGGTCCATGAGGTCCCTTGCTGAGGCACTAGATGTTGCAGGTTCAGCAAATTTAACTTATCAATTAGTAGATTTGCAGAGCATTGAGGAGAGCTTGCATCGATTGGCCATGACTGATGCTATCACATCACTGTGCAGGTAGCACTGAGCCACAGCCTTCTTCATAGCAAAATAGGAGCCTGGGATTGGAGGACTGGGAAACTCTGGGAGAGAAAAGCATGTAGAGGCTGGAGAGAGCATTGCAAAGGTGGGATTCAGTGGGTACAGCAGTGCATTACTGTAAACAAGTGGCAATGAAACTAGAAGTGTAGTATACTTTGTAAGCATGATTTTACATAGAATTAAAATGAATGTTTCAGGCTAAGGTACCACAAAATATATCGCTACCTTTGAAGCAGCCAAAAGTGTCTGCCCAAGTGTGCTTCTTGGGTTAGGGGTGTAATGTTACTTGCAATTTGTTTTGGGTTTGTTTGTTATTTTATTTTCAGAACATGATCAGTGGAAGAGCATTGTGTGTGATATGGTATCTCAATTACAATTGGCCCTTTTTAGGCAACCAAAAGGCTGTTGTGGCCCTTGGTGAAAATGAGTTTGACACCCATGATCTCAACCATTTAGCAATTAGCACTGTTACACTTAGGAGATTAAAGGTGTTTGCTTGTAAATACATATCCAATATTTCTTTACTCTTTATTTATCTATTGTGTTACATTTGTTAGCTATATCCTGAAATTTGTAGTCAGGTTATGGACTATAACTATATATCTATAGACATATGACTAGTCCTTAATCATGGCGCACCTAAAGGAGCCATGGCACGCTGAGCATGTTCAATGCCTACAATATAGAAAAATATAGAGCTGTCGAGCTGATAACTTCATAGGCATGGACCCTTTGTCTCATAGGGCTACTGTACATTTGGATATGATCTGCAGTTTCTTTGCATGTAGCGGAACAATTCTATCTGAAACACTTTGTGGGCTTTTAATTAGTCACTCCAACACATCCTCCCTAAGAAGTCATAAAGGACTCAGCACTGCAGTTTTATGCATTTAGTTAGATAGAATTCAACATTATGTCCTTAATTTTTCTTTTAATCTTTAAACTCAGATCCTACTAATAGCAACAAAATGCTGTGATTTCATGTTTTCAATATTCAACTTATATGTGCTTGGAGTGGTGCAATTAACAGAAAAATGGTAGAGTGAAAGAGGCCTTATACTTTTTTTAGAAAGTTGGCATCTACTTAATAATTGCAGTAAATCCCCTGTTACCAACTAAGTATATTTATGTTTTTTAAATTTTTCTTTGTATCAGATTTAGCTAGTTACCTCACGAGTCCAGCTCTAGGGCTTTTGTTTTACACAGGAACATTAAGGCGTAATTGCTGTTGTGGCCTAAACTGTTGTGCATGCCTAATGCATAAAAAGTGATAAATATGGAGTCAGATAATTAAAATCTGCTGACAGATTTTAGAACTCTGTTTTCATATTTCTTTCTGAATGCCCTACCACTTTCTTTTCAAGAGATGTAGATATGCTGATACCAATAACTTGCAGACCTTTTAATTCTTCAAAAATCATCTATTTCTCACAGCTATTAGAGATGCCAATAGGTATAATGCTTAATGATCTAAAATTAGGTTTAGCTGCCACAGTTTAACTTGCCAGTCATTGTCCAGCTTAAAGTAAGACCTCTTGATAGAAGGCCTCGATCCTCTTATCTAGTTAATTTAACTTTTCTTTCATCCTCTGCCCTACCACCAGCAGTGCACCAGCAATACTATCACCGTTGCCATGAAAACAGTGCTTTTGATCATAAGTGCATCAGAGAAGGTCTTCAGCAGCTGACAGTGAAGTAGGGATCTCCTGAGGAGGAGATGTTTCAGAACTTCTGTTAAGACATACCATTTAGCTGTATAGCGTTTGTTTTACTCTACTGGGTAAACTAAAACAGCCAATGCCATGGGTAGCCTTTACTTCTCCTTAAAACATTGGTTGGCAATTATTTTTCTCAAGGGGCTGCGTGAAAGGTTTGTTTGTTTTTAGAGAGCCGGAGTAGTGTGCCTAGCTTGCCGAAACCTATGGCGATTGGCCACACCTTCCCATTTTTGCATCCTGGGCTGGGCCAGTCAGAGATGGTTGGAGGGACGGACGTGGCCTGTGGGCTGTATAATGCCCAGGTCTGCCTTAAAAGGTACCCCGCATGGAGAAATTTGGAATGAAGTATTTATTTCCAAAATGGTGCCAGTGTATACATTGTTAATAGTATAGTTTTATTGTTTTTACAGCGCCTTGTTATTACTATTGTCCACACTTGGCCTGGCAAAGTGACTAGTAATGAGTATGATCTAACATGCTTCTCCATTTCAGCAGTTTTCCATAGTAAATAGTTTGTGTATTGGAAGACAAAGATGAAGGATTACAAGTAAGGGACCTTCGAGGTATCTTTGATGCTCAATTAGAGACCTGGTTAAAAACTTAGCAATTCATATTTGCATTTTTTACATTAGCATCTTTTTTTTATTCATTTTTTTATGTTTCCCATCTAATCACCAATTGTTTTACTCCTGTCATTTTCCAACATTGCAGCTACTAAAAAGCACTAAGATCATACTGAATTAATAAAATTGCTGTAAACAGTCAAAGAGAATTTCCTGCCTCTGCAAAGTTGCTTGTATAAAGTTGATGCCACACACACATCATTTTGCCAAAGTCATTGTTTTACTTTTTGCTAGAAAAGCCTTAGGCATCTTCAATGTGCAGAGGCTTGTACCACAGCATATTGGGTTGTAAAATCCCTTTATCTGTATTGTAGATCAGTACAGCCATGGTACAAGCCAAAGCAACTGGGAAAAGTGCAAGCCTTTTTAACACACACAGAAAAATGCAAACAACAATCTGCTGGTAAATCTAGGTGAGGTTTGGGGTTAAAAATAAAAACTTGTATGCGCCATTATACACAGTGTACCTTTGTATAAGAAACTAGCTGTGCACCTACAGTGCTTCCCCACTGCCGCCAGTCTGTTCTTTTCTTACTCTTCCGCAAGTAGGTAACACATGTGCTAACCAATCAGGAACACATCTCATCCGGAGGTAGTGACATTCAGATGATGGGTGATGAGATGCATTTCCTAAATGGTTGATATACCTTTCTCAATGATATGATTTCTTTTTCAATAAGTATATTTTACAAATTTGTTCAGTAACATTTAGATTTAAATTTTTTAGGACCCTGAATTTCCCCTATAATTAGCAAGGGCTGGTATGCTGCTGTTGGAGTGAATCATTTTCCAGCATTTTACTTTTAACAGGTTATAGATAAAAGTGTTGATTTGACATATACTTTAGCCTTACTTCTTGATAAACAGTTTATTACTTAGTTATATGTTTTTAAATACATTTTTAGTGATTGACCAGTGAAACTTATCTACTTTCAGAAAACACAACCTTTTATTTATGTATTCATTTTTTTCTCCAATATACATTTTATTGACTCTAATATCCATTTTGTTCTGATGTACCAGAGTGTGCTATCACCAGGCTAGCATGACATGCTGCTTTACTTGTTTGTGAATGTAACATTAGCAGGTTGACAGAAGT
Source organism: Pipa parva (assembly GCA_019650415.1). NCBI lineage: Eukaryota > Metazoa > Chordata > Amphibia > Anura > Pipidae > Pipa > Pipa parva. The sequence goes on from WMED01025797.1 coordinate 7,187, forward strand.
GCGAAAGACCTCTATGCTTATAATAGGAATACTTCCAAGAGTTTTTTTTCCACTCTCCTTCACACTGTTAAGAGACGCCATTTGCAGATGTATGCTGTGTTGTCTGCCTCCTATTTTGTTTTCTGTGCAAGCCATGGAATAATCTAGAATGTACAGTTTCTTTCCCAAGAAAGGCAAACCATATATCATTCTTTTTAGGCTTCAGCAATTAGGCAGTGAAATTTTAATTTGTAGTTTTATTGGTTAATTCAGATTAAATTCAGTCTAATACATTGCAAAAGCAATTATATACATGGGAAATCTTAAACGTATGAAACCTCCCTATCCTTTGCGATCTATAATTGATAATTAACACATTTATGTTTATAAAAGAAGAATATGTGAAACAGGACCTTAAAGGAGAACTATAGTCAATTTTTATACTTGCCTGATCAATCTAGCAGCAGTAAAGTAAGGGTTAAATTTATTAAACTCGGAAAGACTGCTCTGGATTTTTTGATGGAAAGGTAGCCATACTTTTCATTGGTAGCATGGCTACCTTTCCATTGAAAATTTTGAAAAATTGGGATAGAAAAACTTGATCTCAAAAGAAATCTCACAAGAACAGTGCGAGATTTCTACCTGTAAACTCGTTTAATAACTTTAGCCCAAATTTGTGTACTGCTGCTACATCAGTTTTCATCTGATGATCCACAGCCCAGGATCAAATAAATACATTTACACACCAGGTTACTTCCTGCTTATGTATGTGATGTGGATCGTCACATACTACCCGCCCCATTCTAAAGTTCGGCACACTTAACAGATTCTGCATGCGCAGATACTTTTTTTTTTTTTTTCCAATCTGCGCATGCAGAATCTGTTAGATTTGGTAAAATTTGGGAGGGGGCAGGTAGTATGTGAGGATCCACATCACTTACATAACCAGGAAGTGAGCTGGAACAGCGATACATTCGTCTCACGATCCTGGGCTGAAAATCGTGAGATGAATGCTGATCTAGCAGCACTACACTTATTATACTGTTGTTAGATCAATCGGGTAAGTATAAAAACTTACTATAGTTCTCCTTTAAGAGGGAACTTATAAAGCTCAATTTGTTTCAGTCTGTTACGTAGTTTATCAATGCTTTTCAATTTTCTTTTTCAATTTGCTGTACTTTTCAATTAAGCTGGTTTATATAGGAAAAATAAGAAATTGACAATATTGCAATAGATCTATACTAAATATCTATCTGTTGAAACCGACACACTTTATATTGTTTTCAGTTTGGTCCTCTTTCCACTGAAGATCTGTATTGATATCTATTTTCTTTTTTGACACTTGGGTTTATGGCACACTTCCTGTATATGGTTTATGTAAAGAACCATAAAATATATCCCGTTACTATAATAATTGTATGTGCCATTGATTTCTAGTTTGTTGTCTTTATATCTTTTTTATTGTCTTTACCAATAACGTGCATTATTTGTAATTCTAGTAAATAATTTAACAGGTGATTAAGGATGGTTACTTTTAAAATTTTAAATATTTTCTAAATCATAACAGGGAAAATTAATACCTAGTTGGATGCTTCTTGTACATTTGATTAAGCAGCAGGTATTTCATAGCGTCCACACCTTCCTCGTGTAGAAAACAAGATTTAGTGCATGTCGGCATTGACATTAACACATAAAAAAGTATAACCAGGAACATCAGTGCTAGTAGTAATTTTGAGTAAGTCACAAGTGTCTTTCAATTATGTCCTCTGAGAATTTATTTCTGGCATGTAGTAAACAATCAACATGTTCTGCAGTGCATTTATTTAGGAAACCCATTTTTTCTTGCCAGCACTTCATTATATAATTCCTTAAAAAAAAATAAGCTCTGTTTTGCACTTCCAAAATCCAAAATTTGTCTGCTCCTTTTTCAGCATAGCAATAGGACCTGCCATTATTGTATTTTGCAACAATTTTGATCACTTTAAAGTAGAACTATAGTGGTAAATCATATTTAAATGATTGGTCTAGCATCCGTACACAAAGTCGTGTACTGGACATGCGCAGTCAGTTAGTTTAGCCAAAACTGGGGTTGGGGAGAGGTGTCTATGTGACGGACTGGTGTCTTTCACATAGATCCAGAAGTGAGCAAGAGCGGTGATGTATTTTCATCTGATGATCCTGAGCTGTGGATCGTAAGATGAATACTGATCTAGCAGCAGTATACTGTACTTCGTGTACTGCTGCTAGATCGATCAGGCAAGTATGGTTTGCAACTATAGTTCCTCCTGATGATTCCATCTTGATCAGACTTTGGATGCAACTGTTTTAAAAGTTTATTGTAGAGTTCCATGTAAGATAGACTGAAAACCCTTCAGTTTATCCATCATTGACCGATTCTGTATTGGAATTATTTGTTGGGCACTTTGGGACATCTTTATCATATGATGCTAATATTATTTCCTTTATACTGCACTACATTGCTGCTGTTGTACAGATGTCTTTTGCTGCTTGCAGTTTCAGTGATGGCCCTTTAATTAAGGCACCTGGAAGCCAAACCAAACATGGCAAAAATGTAAGTGGCAAAATACAACCATGACCTAAAGAAGGCTGTAAGGTACTGTGTATAGTTTTCACTGCTGTATATTACTAACTTCTCAGTGGTTAATAATTATGTCCCATCATTATTAATGCCACACTCACAGTTATGATGAACGGTGGATGCAAGTTAACTTAAACGTCTGATTAACAGGTCATTTCCACCTGATAGTTGTTTGAAGTGCTTCATTATGCTCGGTGCAATAAATTTGCTTACATTTGAATAGTAACATATAAATTAGGCAAAAAGATGAGTTTGTTTTACTTTGCATGACTTCTTTGTTTTAAAATTTTAAAATTCACTTTTTGTTTTTCTGGATTTTAAAAAAAATCAGTTTCTTTTTTTTCATATGGACTTAGACTTTTGGATTTATGTTTGTGTGCGTATATAAGATATATATTTATAGTTAGTTTACATTGTTTAATGCAGCACCAGTTAAAGGGAAACTAAAGCCTCAGAAAAACTTAGGCTAAAAATGTCTTATGTATAGGGCTTATTACAACAGCTCATAAGTGCTACCGCCCAGCTGTAAGTGAATACTGATGCATGTAAAGATGCTACTGGAGGCAGATATCTTTATTCTCTATATACGCCTCTTTCCTTGATCAGTGACCCTGCACATTCCCAGCCTGTACTTCTAAGGGACAGGGGAAAAACAGTTTGACTTAAAAATATTGTCACAACTGGTAAATGAATCAAACTTATAGCCCAGATCACTGCATTGTGGAATTTGTATTGTGCACAAGACAGTTGCAATTTCATATGCTATATTTATCAGACATTAACCATACCCCTCCCCCACACAGCAAAGCTTGTTACTTGTGTGCTCTGAGAATGCACTATACAGGTAGTCCTCGACTTATGACGGTGATCCGTTCTTACGCAGCATCGTAACCCGAATTTCGACGTAAGTCGGATCATACGTTCATACAGTACTGTACACCATAATAACAGTGTACAGTACTGTACTGCAAACACTTAGCCTATCCAAACAGTGCTTGGATACACCTGTTCTAACACAGTACCCTACATAATTATCAATAAACACAGGTACAGTAAAATATTGTTTAATAATTAATGTACTGTAAGTACTGTAACAGTAATATACAGTGAACAAACAATTCAAGAAAGAGAACAGGTTTATTGGGAGGAAGCTGCAGAAGGTGCTGGTGATACTGGGGCAGGTG
>WMED01025799.1:0-10948 GCA_019650415.1 Pipa parva
CGGCAATGATGTCAGTTCCTGTGAGAAGCAGGAACTGACATCATTACTGGAGAGGTCAGATAGCAGTGGCAGCCGGGCCAAGGAATCTGGCTGCTCAGTCAAGGGAGTAAAATTGCAGAATACGCGTTCTGCCTTCTTCTTACAAAAGCCTGTCAGACTGTCACTGACTCTTGGTAAGGCTTTTGTAAGAAGAAGGCAGAATGCGTATTCTGCAATTTTACTCCCTTGACTGAGCAGCCAGTTTCAGTTCGGGATGAGGATAAAGTCTGCTGGTAAGCGCTGCGTGTAGTGACAGCCTGTCAGTGTATATCGGCAGCGGCAGCGCTTACCAGCTGACAGGATCCTCACCCCGAACTGAAACTGGCTGCTCAGTCAAGGGAGTAAAATTGCAGAATACGCGTTCTGCCTTCTTCTTATAAGAGCCTGTCAGAGTGTCGGCTGAGAAGGATTTTCCGGTACGGCGTACCAGACCGTACCGTCACAAAAAAAGCCCTGGTGTGATCATGTATATGTGTGTCTTTCACCTGCTTTGTGTATGGGGACCCTACAATATCAAACCGTTAACACAGATATTGAATCTAGCCATTATTATTCAGAGAGAGTACAACATTGGGTTATTTGATCTAGGAAATAAAGCAAAGTAACATTTTCCAGTAAGACAAAAAGAAAACTTTGCTGGCTTCACACTAGCTGAATTTCATCTGAGTTTGAAAAACAGTATCCATTGTTTCCTGTGGGATAATCTACACAAACTATTGTGTTTTGCACCATAGACAACAATGAGCTTAATTAAAAAACCTCAGCTGAAAATCAGCTAGTATGAACCCATCCTAAGACTGGCAGGTCTTTATGAGCATGGCCATCCACTCTCTTCCTCTGAAATTATGACGTGCACAGTAATGACCTGCACCTGAGGCTCAGCAGGGGGCAGTGCTAATAAATGCCAGTAAGAACTTTCATGTCCTTCCTATGAACAATACAGAGAACAATTATTTGTTTAAGGAAAGAAGCTTGTCACAGTAAAAACACAATGCTGTAAATGCAACTACAGGAATACACACAAATACATGATCAACTTGTTCTATACCAAGGTTAACACATTTGCTGGCGTCCATATGGCTAGCTGATCACGCTTTAACAGCATGATGGAAAATTTCTAGATAATTTGTCTCCTGGGATGACAAAACAAAAAAAATTCTCCCAGGCATATAAAGAATACATACCCCAAGCACCCAACAGTATATTACTCACACAAAATATAGAATGGATGGCAGGTCTCACTTGGGAACAAATTGCTAGCTGGGCAGAGGGGCAGAATGGTTCCACCTCCTTTAACCTTTGACCTGTTGGCCACCACCCTTCCCCTAAAACAGGCTAGGCAGCATATAAAAACATGTTTTTTTTTAAACTCTACTCACTTTGGTTGAATTTTTGTTGGGTGCCGAGTTTGGACACTTTGAATCATATGGGTTCAAGCATGGTCTGTCCATATAACCATGTCCAACTTCTGCCTTATTTATCATTTCTTCCCAGGTATCCACATGAAGTTTTCCTTTCTTTAACTCTTCCAGTAACTCCAAAGGGTCAAAGTTTGTCCACTGCAAAGTGTCTTTACCTCTGAGGAAGATAATACATTTGTTCAGTTTCTGATATTACGCGCATTTTGTTTTGGTGTTGCAAGAACTAATCTTTAAGGCTTGTGTCATCCCTAAGGCTACTGTCAATGAGCACATTTCTCATTTGATTAGACACTTGCATCAAATGCTTTTTCAGGTGATATTTGGTAGTTGGCAGGCCCAGAGAAAATCTCTGATGTTGGCAGTCTAATAGCATTAAATATATATATATATATATATATATATATATATATATATATATATATATATACATACAGTATATATATACTAAAATGCATAAAGCGTTGCCTAGCATATGCAAAAGGATTGCAGAAAGGCCAGAAAGTATACAGATTTTCCACAAATCAAGGTCTGGATACTACCAGAATAGTTTCTGTTCTTGAAATTTTCACCAGCTTTTTCAACTGCATTAGTTGCTTTGTCTGAAGCAGATGATAAACTTTAGTGGAGAAATTAAAACAACCCATGGTTAACATTTACCATGCCTGTAAGAAGATCTACAGATGGTCCCAACCACTGGTCATTTAGAATGGTATACAACTGTATTTTAAACATTTCATATGATCTTGCCATTTTAGAACTTAAAGACCATAGCTCCAAAATATCCTTAATGTCTTTTATAAAATGGCTTTTAAAGAGGCCAGTCTTTTGGAATCCTCAAACTATGCTTCTTCCAGATATTCTTTATTAATAAATAAAATGGAAATTTTGTAATTTGCCTTCCCCTTCTGGGGACTGTTAAGGTGCATTTAATGACCCACCCATTTAGCAGCTGTTCATTTCCTAGTTAAGAAAATACAGTACTTTTAATTTTGTCTTTAAAAAGGTCACTCCTAAGGATATCTTACATAAATAGTTGAGACTTGTCTGTTCTGTAAGATCCATATTTTATATGAAGCTTTAAGTTACTTTCTGGAGGAAAATATATCTTACAGTTCTATAAAAAAGAAAAGCACTGGGTTATTGCTCTGAAGAAGCATGCAGTCTCTTTTTGCAAATGCTGATTGGATACATAAAGGAAAATTAACATGCGACAGGTACAATTTTACCAAAGTAAGATTATACATGTCACTACTGCCTTTCATTTAGATGGCATCTTTTTGTGAGTAAAGTCAAAATGTAGATGCCTAACCAGGTTCAGGACGGAGGCGTGCAAGACATCTGGAATTAAATTTTATTCCATGGAGAAAACAATAAAATTAATGATTTCTTTACATTTTCTGGACTATATTTCTAGGTCAGCATTCACATAATATGCTGTTTTAGCTAACAGCATGACATTTGGAATAGAATATTGCATTTTATTGGCTGAAACCAAAAGTAAAGTTCAAGCCTTCCTTATAAACAAAGCATTATCTGTAGGGAAGAGGATATTTTACTTACGGTAGATATGCCATTCCAGATTGGAGCTTTGCGCCTTCCCAAAAGCAGTCTAGAGGTGTGATGATTAAACATGGATATAAAGACTCTATAATCTGAAATTAATGAGGACTGATTAGATCCAGGTTATACATATTACTTGTCCCGACCCTAAATAGTTTTTAGGCATATTTAACACTTACCTGACTTACGTATCCTACTTCGGTAATAAGTTCGCCTGATTTAAAGCACAATTTTTCCAATTTCCAAGGTCTATATAAATTAAAAAATACAGGTATCATACTTGGTTTTTATCAGAATAGTATTTACACCTTTTGATTTAAAAAAACAAACAAAAAAAACCAAAAAAAAAACACACATTAAAGCAACAGTACTTCAACTGTAAATATAAAATATTCTTAAATTTCTGTATATTGTGAAATGCTGAGAGCTGGTGGAAAGCTAAAAAAATGATTTTCTACCTTACAATGTGGAATACTATCTGCAACTCCCATGTTTTGCCACTAAAATGTTCAACAAGCAGCACTAAATTAATTTTCTTTATGTTCCAGTACTACAAACACTATTCATATAACATACTTATTACTGAAAAAACAAAGCAAAAAACAAACACACTTTTTGTAAACAGTTTACAAAATGGAACTTCTATCAGTGTGTATGAGTAATGCACTTAAAGAAATAGTCAGTCCTACAACAGGTATTTGCTTTTCTAATAGACACTTTCAAATATATACAATTTATGAAATTAAAGGATTTGCTTATTTTTTAATGTTTAATTTGCAGCCACTTTCTTACAGAAGGATCACAACTCTCACCTAATTATTGGAATCTCATGCCAGTAACATGATCCACACGATTTAGAATTCTGGAAAAAGAAACCATCAGATAAATGCAGCTATAGAGCGCAATCTTTGAATGTGCACATCTATAAAGTTTCTGATTGGTTAGTCAGAATTCAGGCTTTTAGTATAATCCCTGGCCTAAGATTCCAAACGAACCTGCTGACTAGGAAGTAATAGAAAACTGGAATTTCAATAAGAAACTGGTCTGCAAAAAAAAAAAAAACTGCTAGTAACTAAATAAATACTGTCAAAGGCCAAAATGGGAGAAGCAGAACAACTACTACAGGTAGAATATCATTTTGATACCAGGGAAATATGCTTGCTGCTTTGCCACAAGCAGTTTTAAAAAAGGTATGTATCATACTACATAAAATTCCTTCATAATGAACTATACCTAATGGTTCAGTTGGCCAAAGGCTTGGAAACATTCTAATGATCTCATTAGGTATAAGGTGTTTCTAGTCTTTATTATGAAAAGATACTAATAGAAATCTAAACAATTTTATACTATTTGCTGCTACCCCCTGCTGAGTGGAGTTGCCATGCTCTGTTATATACAATACCAACTTTTTGTAAAATAATCCAGTTCTTTTTTGCAAAAAAATGTAAATATATTTGAAATAAAAAATATGTATAGGTATTTTAGGCTGGACATTTACTTGTTGTACATGTAGACTTGCACCTTCGTGGCTTCAAGTGCAGAGTGTAGATGTTGCAGTAGAGCTTCTGTTGTTAGAACATTAGCACCGTTTTCTAGTGGAGTCTGGATCATAAGCTGTGGGTTAAACATTGCTTCTTCTCCAATCTTCTGACGAGTGTAATTTAATTCACGGCTTACTCTTCCACCAACTGGCAAGCAAAATGTTTATAACAGCAGTTTAATTCACAGTAAACTTGCCGATATGCAGAAATTTAAGTTATAGCATTTAGATTTACAAAAACAGCATTAATAATCCAATATAAATACTGAACACATCTAGATACAAGGGGGGGGGAGAGGGGGGGGGGGAACCTCTTCTCTTTTTTCCAGCTCCCTCCCTGATACAAGGCATCCATATGGAGAAATTAAATCACTTAGGGAAGATTTTCCTCATAAAGCAGGCTGAAAATTTCTTGTACAATTTCTTGCAGTTGTATAAACAGTCTGGCCCAACAGCACGTTTCACGATCAGTGACTTTTATGTACATGCTTCCACACACACCCCCATCCCCCCCAGAACAAAAAAAAAAAAAAAAAAGTTGGCAGAGGGTAAGCAATTTTCCTTTACCCCAACATCATAAAAGTCAGGAGTCACATAAGGAACCAAACACTTTATTTTGTAAAATTATTCAAATTCTCAAAAGGTTTGTAGACATAAACTTTGGTAAAATTACTGTTTAACATTTCTGAAACAATGTAGAAAGCATTGCATACCTATAATATACAGACTTTACATTTAATTATAGTACAACTGTGGACTTCTTCTTCAGAGCAATGTCAGACAATGACTTTTGATACCAGTGTTGAAATACATTAAAAGGTTGCTCCATTGGCTCCAGTTTTTGAATGATTCAAACAAAAAACCTGAAAAAAGCGCAACACAAAAAAGACACCATATACAGTAGTGCCACATCACAAAGTAAATAAAACTTTAAAGGTAAAAAGCCCAAACGTGCTTCAAAAGCACCAATCACCTCCACGTGGAAGAGTGTGTGAAAAAATGGACAAACACCACAACAAAATGTGTTATTTGTGGGTATTGATAGGATGAGTGTACTTATATGCTCACCAGATAGGAGAAAAAACACGCTTTAAGGGGGTTATTCAGGAAGCTCCGAAGTGAGGCGCGTAATGTTCGCCTCACTTTGGAACAACTGACATGCGCATGCTGATGTCCTGCACGCGGACATCAGCACGAGCATTAAAGGGATTCCCATCCCGGCGAGAGCACTCGAGTCTCCTCGCCGGGAGGGGAATCCCTTTAATGCGCATGCTGATGTCCGTGTGCAGGACATCAGCATGCGCATGTCAGTTGTTCCGAAGTGAGGCAAAAACACTATGCGCCTCACTTCGGAGCTTCCTGAATAACCCCCTCAGTGTTTGAAACCAAATCAGGAATTCCTTCTCCTAGAGTGTTGGACTGCATACAGGGACCGGTCCAATACCTCTTTCACTGTGACCCTTAGATCGACATATTACAGGGAACCTCCATGGTTAAAAATCCAATTTATTCAAATAACAATAAAAATCTACTCACACTTGATGTAGACGTATTGCAATTAAAAGTCAATAAAAGTCCTTTCCTCTACGCGTTTCGTCACAACCGTGTGACTTCATCAGGAGGAATATTTTGTGTAATGATGTTGCCTCGCCGAGATGGGAATCCCTTTAATGCGCATGCTGATGTCCGCGTACAGGACATCGGCATGCGCATACTGCTATTAGCGAAGTGAGCCGGATCGTAGCTCACTTCGCTTCTTGATGAATTACCCCCTTAAGATCTGACTGGCAGAAATGTACCAATCACAAAACTTGTGGTTGTGTGACCTCATGTAGACAGTCTGGAGGAGGAAAAGCTGCCAATTCTATACACTGGGAGTTCAGGCACTCCATGTGCCTAGTCTAATTAAAGTAGCTGAGCTGTGATTAGTGTGCATGCTCTCTAGCTTTATCATAGGACATCCATTCAGCTTCTAAAAGGAAGTTATGTCTGACAGAAACAGCTGAGATACAATGTATTCAGCTGCTTTTGAAAGACCACAGAATTTGCTCCCCTCATATTTATTTGTGTGGGCACATGTTTCCATACATACAAATTCCTGTAGCATATATCACTAGAAGTCTACTAATAGCATTAATACAGTGGGTTAAACTGTACAAATTTGACCTAATAACCAAATTATTTTCAAAGGGCAAGTAATAAGTGGTTCTGTTAAACACACTGAAACTTGTTAAATCTTACTCCGTTTGAGCCTTTAATATTCTAATTCAAAGAAACTCTGTAAAAAATAACAAAAAAACAGGATAGTAAAAATAAGTTAATAAAAATCTGTTAAAGTTCAGAAGACCCACCCTTCAAGCCAATTAAATTACTGCTTGAACAAAAGTTCCTGACCACTGAAAGTGAAGTTTATGGGGGGAATTCAGCATGCAACGAAGTGAGCTCTGAAGTGTTCGGATCACTTCGCAAATGGTGGCACGTGGACATCAGCATGCGCATTAAAGGGATTCCCCTCCCGGCGAGGCAACTCTTTTGGTTTCGCCGAGATGGGAATCCCTTTAACTTGCGTGCAGGACATCAGCATGCGCATAATACCATTTGCGAAGTGAGCCGAATGCTTCAGAGCTCACTTCGCTGCATGCTGAATTCACCCCTAAATGTCCAGAACTTCTAAAAAATACAGAAATTCTTTAAAAAAAAAAAAAAGTTATCTTTCAATTGAACTTATTTCTCTTTGTTACTGATAGCAGCCATGTTGTATGTGTGTATTTGTTAAAGAAACTCCATCCACTAGATAATGCATAATTATGAAGTGCCCCATATAGTCCAATTTACACACCATTTAAAATTTTTGCAAGCACAGATTGAATATGTAGTAATTGTAAAGGAATGTATTTAATTTTCTTTTTTTTTTTGGTGGTGGTGTTGTTTTAAGAAAGTAATATATGGTTTATGGTAAGTAATTAAGTAATTTAATAACATTTGGATTCCAATGCAGTTTGTCCAAATTCAGCAAGTCATTCATAGCTTCCTACTACACATTTTATTGGTAAGAAGTAAATGGAGTTTGTCTGGAATTGTGAATATAGTTGGTTATTGTCTGGGAAGCTAAGTGGTTTATTGACTGAAGTCCGAATTGTTGCGTAAAGGTGTGTACCTGCCACTTCCCCATATTTGGGTATTCAAACTCTTCATTGTGGCGAATTTGACATCTAACAACTGTTGCACGCTACACAATGGACAGCTACTTTCACGGTCAACAAATTCACAATGGGAATATTGTTGCAGTCACAACTTTACTATTGGAATATTGTTGTGGTCTACTATGGAATTTGCCATTTAGTCAATAAGGAGTAGAGAATCAGAGTATAGCCACCCAAAGGGATTAGAATTCACTTTGACAGTCAAATTCTCACTCTAGTCAATAATCCCCTGAGAGTTTACACAAAGTCACACCCCACCCCCAAAAATAAAGATCCCAAAAGCAATATCCCCCTTCACCACTAAACAGGGGGTAATTCATCAAGCAGTGAAGTGAGCTACGATGTGTTCGGCTCACTTCGCTAATGGTAGTATGCGCATGCTGATGTCCTGTATGCGGACATCAGCATGCGCATTAAAGGGATTCCCGTCTCGGTGAGGCAACTCTTTTGTTCTCGCCAAGACGGGAATCCCTTTAATGCGTATGCTGATGTCCGCGTACAGGACATCAGCATGCGCATACTACTATTAGCGAAGTGAGCCGAACACATCGTAGCTCACTTCACTGCTTGATGAATTACCCCCAGAAAGTCAAAATAAGAGGAATGTAAATAGTACAAACAGTTCTCTCTGGATTCTTAAGAGTATCCCCTGCCAGCTGCTTTTCATACCATCTGTTGTTACCTAAATGGCTTCCTATTCAAAGTATTCGCAATGAAGCATAACTCTCACTGTCAAAGGCAATCAGGTCAGTTCAGCACATCCTCAGCTTAAAAATGCTTCCTGTCATTGCTCCCACATTCTCCATATATTTTTTTACATGGTCACTAGCTCCTGGGACAAAACTAGATATGTCTGTCATGTTACAGACAATATTATACTGAATACTAAAAGTGCCTTCTGGAATCTAAATGCAAACAATGATTCCACTATTGCCCATGCTGTGTCTTAAAATTTATTACTCAACAGCACTAACAAATATTAAGATTCCTTTAATTATGAATACATCTTCAGGAAATGTACCCAGAAAGCCCAAGATATAGAAAATGCCTGAAAGAGACCAAGATAGACAGACAAAGAGAGCGAGAGAGAGACAAAAAGAGAGACAGAAAGAAAGAAAGAGAGACAAAATAGAGAGAGAGACAAAAAGAGAGACAGAAAGAAAGAAAGAGAGAGAGAGACAAAGACAGACACACAGAGAGAGAACGCAAGACAAACCAAATCAATAAAGTTTAGAAATTCAACTTCAAAGATGACATTTTTACAAGCACTGCAAAGCAATAATGTCAACACCAATTCTCTCTTTTTCTGGTTATACTGGTCCTTTAACCCTGGTTCTTTTCTCTTTACTTTTGTGGGGCTGACATCACTTCATGGCTCAAAACACTTTTCTATTCATTATGCATCCAGCTCCTTTTTTTCCCATTGGCTTTGCACTTTAGGCCACATGGGGCAAAACACAAAAGAAGACCCCAGATTCACACAGGATCCCCAACCTGAGTGGAACATCAGGCTGTGCTGATTTATATCCAGCCCTGCTCCCTTTTCTGCATCTGTGCAGCAAGAAGAAAGGTGAGAGAAAGAAGAAAGAGAAAAAAAAAAAAAGAGAGAGAGAGAGAGAGAGAAAGCGGAAATAACTAACAGCACTGGGGGCCACTCGGGATTAGCTGGATTAGAACTTGATTCATAGGGACCCCCCTTTGGCTGGGAGGAAGTTTAATCACAAGGTCAGTGTAGTGTAAACTACTACTACTACTCACAGGACACTAGAAAAAAAACTGTTGATGTGAAAAATGCTTTAGGAACCCAATGTATGTAATATTTGATGTGGGCTCCATTAAAAACAGATCTGTATTAATGCTTAAACACATGCCACACAGTAGTAAGCCTTCATGATTTAAAAAGAATGCTATTGTTTTTGGAGTCTACAAAAGTTTGGTGAATTGCCATTATAACTTACATCAAAATTACACAGGGGATATTTTAGCACTGAGTGTAACGGCAAAAAAACAGCTAGAAAACCGCAGCACTGGCAAGTTATCACCCCAGCACATGTGACTGGGTCCACCTTGCTTAAAGAGGCTTAAAATGCACGACTGCACATACATTCATCCAAACACCACAACACAGATGTCCATTCTCTAGCAAATTTTCCCTGTGCGTTTTAAAGGTAAGAAATATAACAAACAAAACAAATGTGACAGTGAGTATTTTGAAGCAGACCAGAATCAATTTCCCCAGTTGCTCAGAGCTCTGCTGTTCAATCAATGCCTAATCTGTTATATTTCGCTCTGTCTCTCTCCCTCTTCAGTTACTGCATTCACCAACAAGGGAAAAGGGGACACAGGCAAAGGAGGCTTTGACCTGCAGCTGAAACACAATACTTTCGCACAGCCCTGGCGACCCTGGACATAAATTTTACACTGCAGATGGCATTTACACATTTAACATTACCATATGTATGGCCTTCTCTGTGCTAATTATGCTAATCACCTGTCTAACTCTCTGCTGCAAGAAATGGTTGTATTTAGCAGTCCACTGCTTACCAATGCAGCTTACTGTGTGGCTGAAATGTACATTCAGACAGCTTTGAATGGCAAGATTTTTCCACATTGCTGGCTTCATTCACCCCACAGAAAAATGTATTCAAGTCAACTGGTTTTGGTCCGCAACAAAAGTTACGATAAAGAGCGAGTGTGTTCCTGCCCTACCACTCGAAGCCTGTTGCAAGCAAAATGATGAATCAATTGGTGCAGAAATGAAGGGGGGGGAACAATTTCTTCTAAAAGTCCTGTGAAACTGTTGCAATTGAACATATAAACATGAAAATGGATGTGTGCATAGGGACTCATTTAATGATCTGTGTACATGTTTTCCTTGCAAAATATGTAATGAGTTCATATGCATGTGTTGACACTCAATTCCAGTTCCTTAAGCCTCTCATTTTCAACCAGGAATGCTCCTGTTGTTGTTGTTGAACAGCAATGTTCAGCCTGAGAGCTACCAGGAATTTTAGTTCATTGGCAGTAGGATGACAGACAGCAAGTTAGGCATATTATTTTATTGATGATCTTATCTCATTTTGGAGTTATCTTTGAAGGGAAAAGATCCCCTATTATCATACAGAGACTGCTTTCTAATTTGCTTCCTTTATATTTTTAGGCATAAACATGCATGGGGGATATTC
>WMED01025800.1:0-10947 GCA_019650415.1 Pipa parva
TTTATTAAATTTCACCCATTAAATATTTATGTTCAGGACCTCAGTAATAGATTATAGGAGATTGGCAAAATACTAAACAAATATTATGCAGATCCCACGCACATCATGAAATGTGAGGAACAACAGCAGATACCTGAGATCATAGTGGAAATATATACAGCTTTAATATATATATATATATATATATATATATATATATATATATATAACCAAGTCTAGGGGTTGGTGACTAGCTTAGCTTGTATTTCACATCACAGTAAGGTTGACTGAATATAAATAAGAAATCACTGTTCAGTCCATATGTACACAACTTAGTAATAACATATTTTTAAAACTGTAGAGAGCTGGACTATCTCTGTAGTCAATCTATTTTACTGTTGGGTATTTCTTTTTATTTATTTATTTATTTATTTTTGTTCAATTTTTTACAGCTGGTATGAAAAGTCAGTTTATTTTCAGGAGACTTACATATGTAAATACATATATAAACAAATGAATTTGAGCAAATCCTATATGAACAAAACCATTTGTTATCATTTCACCTTAGTATGACACCAGGTGTGAAAATGTTCAGCCCGGACATGTTTTACTTATGAGTCAAACAATCCATGTAGTTACGTATCTATAATTTTAATTTGTTGGAAGTAAAATCATTTTACAAATATACCACAGATTTCAGTATAACTTAATAAACTCCACTGGTAAAGGTTAACGTAATAACGTATTACCAATGCCTACAATTGTTTTGTGGGGGTGTATATTATGAAGTCATCCCTGGAGAATTTTTAATCTGACAACCCATCCATCAAGTGAATCTGTAATCCTCTAAAATCACATTAGATTTAAAAATTTAATAAACCTTAATTAAGAATTAACCATGTATATTTTTTCTATTGTTATAGGATTCGTATGTAAGCTATAGCTGCTATGAAAAGTTACTGTTTTATGTTTCTTTAAAAGAATGATGGGAGGATTGCATCTTTTATGTCAATTCAGATTTAAGCACTATTAAAACAACTGTATATCTAAATGTATTAGAAATGCAGTTCCCTAGAAAAAATACATGACCTACCTGATTTTAATCACTGTAATCTTTGAAATCTTAACTTGTTATATTTATATAATGTTTATACATGTTTATATATACACATTTTCCATTTTAAATTCTAAACTTCAGTTCAATTGAGTGACTATACAGAATAAACATATATAAAACAAACTGTCAAGCTAATAATATAATTAAGGATGGATGAAAATCAATTGTTTTGCGGTCTGACAAATAGAAAATCCCCATAGAAATGTGGGATAATTATCCAATCACACCATGACTTTCTACGTTTATTTAAAGTTAATATGTGATTGCTTAAAAATCAGTTAATAACAGTAATTATTTTAGGCTGTATGGGCAGATCCTAACACTGAGATAAAGGCTAGAAGTTTATTTAATTTCCACAAAATCTATTGAAAGTGGTTTGTTTCATTCATATTTGTTGATCTGCAACTGTTTCAGAATCAAAAGCATTTCTTTTGAGAGAGAGAGAGAGAGAGAGAGAGAGAGAGAGAGAGATTGGCTTGGTAATTTCTGTCTGAATTAAAAAATCACTTAGAAATCCAAAATAAAGCCATACCTGCCAAGAAACTATGACAAAGAGGGGTAAGATCTAATGACATACTGACTGATGCATCTGAAGAGCTGGGCACATCACACTTATAGGGGAATTTACAAACAGGGGAAATCTTTCCAGAGGTTTGGTAATTCATAACAACCAATCAGCAAATAGCATTCATTTGTGTATAGTAACTAGTATTATGAAAGCCATCTTGTGATTGGTTGCTATGTGTTACTAGATTTCTGTAAACAATTGCCCCTATAAGGTTTGTAACTAAGATACTGGGCTACTGTGATCCTTCTTTTGTCTGATCTCATATTTAGGGGGTTATTGGCTAAAGTCCAAATTGTAGCATAAAAGTGTGAATTCGCCAGCTAAAGACAGTCGCAATAGACCTGCTACTGTTGCAGTTGTGACTTTATGACGAAAATATTGTCGCAGTTGTGACTTTTCTATGGAAATTTTGTCACAGTCACAACTTTAAAAATTGCGGTGGTCGCAACTTTACAGTGGGAATTTTGTCGCAGTTGCAGATTTCTTATGAGTCCGCTGTTTGAGAATTCAACAGTCAAATTCTCACTTTAGTCAGTAACCCCCCTTAATCTCTTGGACAAATGGATATCTATAGATTCCAATTAAAAAAATACATTTATTTCCAATAGAAGCAACTTCACTAATAATAAGTGACTGAATTTTATTTAAAAAAAAAGTTTATTTTCTCAATAGAAACCCCCCCCCCCATACCATAGGAAAGATCTAGTAGTTTCTGTATAGTTAACCACTACCCTGTACAATATCATTAAATAGTCCATCATTTTCATAAAAGTGTACAAGATATGATTTTGGGTATATATATGTGCTATTACGGACACATCACTTTATTTTTCAATTTCTATGCATTTTTCAGTTTAACATATGGGGGCTAGAGGTAGCTTCTCCTCATGAATTCAAATGCTAAAACATCTTACAAGCAAAGTTCTAGAAGCCATTGAGAATCTGCACCTGACCTTTATTTGCAATCATTGCTGAAATTTACAGTTTATTACCGATAGCATTTATAAAGAGGCTATTCAATTCAGAGGAGAGAGGTTTGTCATCTGGAAATGCAATTAACTTTCACTTATCCCAATACCTCCATCTTTAGTTAGAACAGCTTTTTTACACAGTGTAGAGGCATATTTTAGCACTGATATCCCTTCATCTGCAATATAATACGTGCATTGACAATAGGCTCAGGTTCTATGCATATGATTGTTTTAACCATTATGCCTTAAAACTGAATGTTTTCGATTAATAAATGGTCTTACTAGACAGGGGAAAAAAACAACTTTTTCAAAGTTTTCCGGAAAAAACATCTGTATTGGTTACTTGTATATAAGTAGCGGTTGACCATTACCTTGTAAATTTAGACCTCCTGATGTGCACATCTGTCTGTACACAGGCCAGTATTCCAATGACTATACTGAGTGGGGGCACAAGGGAACAACTATCTTAGCACATTTGTCTAAAATACAGTTTCAGGGGATCTCTAAAGATTTTTCAGTTTCAAAGCCTCTTGAATGTAACTATGTTTACCCACATTAAAACTGAATAATTTCATTAAAATTTTGCTAATAGATGTCTACACCTCTTGAATTGCCGCTAACCATAACATCCTATGGGACTGCTTTAAATGTAAATTGCAAATTCATGTAAAACATGCATTGAAAAGTGTCAATAAGTGTCAAAATGACACTTTATCAAAAAGCTGATTTTATGGGACTATTTTCTTTTCCAATATAATTAAGCAGCCAATATATTGTATAAAGAAAAACACTTTTTGACAAATTGAAAAGAAGAAAACAAAATATGACTCCTTAGTAAATATTCCCAAATGGTTTTATACGCATTTTCTTTTCAGGGTGGAACAGATCATTTATAAGGGCAAATAAAGTCACACTATACTATACTATAAAAGATTGCTTTTTCTTAAATGGGTAGTATACCTCGCCATTACTTTTTAGTATGTTCTAACTAGTGACACAGCTAGCAACTTACTTGTTGTGGTTTTGGAATTATTTAACTAGCTTTGACCTCATTTTTATGGTAAGACTTTATGGCTGCAATGGATGACTGACCCTCGGCAACCAGTTTATGAGTTAATTTGTGGCATTTTTTTCTTTTTATTTAGAAATCTATTTCATGACTTATTTTTCTGTCCAGGTGCTGGACTATCATTCTTATATTTTGTACTTAAAAGCTCCCTGATAGCCGCTCCTAGAGTTAGCGATCCCCCACCCTGCCTAGTGCTGGGTTAAGGTTGGGGGTTTAAGGGTCCCAGGGACCCCTTCTTTTGATTTATTTTAGTTAAAAAAACAACAAAAAATTTGTTTCACCGAATCACCATAAACATTGGATTTGTGCCGAACCGAAGATTTACTGAAATTCGGTACGAATTCCACTCCGTCCAAATCGATTTGCCCATCTCTATTTGCCAGGCAACTGCTATATGTGCACATCTGCTCATTTTATCAACGTAATGGGTAGAACACTGAGCAACTTCATGTGAAGCTACTCGCTTTTAAGTTTAGCAGGAAGCATCTTCCCAGAATTGCTAAGAACATGAACAGCTCTTCCTCTGCCACATTGGCCCTTATCTACCAGAAGGTAGATGAACAGATGAACAGAAAGGATGAAGCCACTCAAAACGAGCACCATCTAAACATTCCCTGTAGTATCAAGGGTATCTGCGCAAGTCCCTACTAGACTCAACACATTCTTCAAACTATAGTGCATTTCTCAAACAACTACAAGGTGATTACAGACAAAAAAACAAAATCGACTGTTGGATGTTAGCCTTAGTGAGTATATTTACTCCTATATTTATCAGTGTTAATGTAGTTGGTAATAAGATGCTAAAAGGAGACTTTTTCATCTTTGAGGGTTCAGTCAATGTAAACATGTTGTGGAAAATACTTTCACTGCAGATTTAGGCTATAATGCACGTATTGATTATATTATAATGTAATAAATACTCCCCCCGTGTCAAGCTGATTTAAGCTAAGGGTAAATGTAACATTTGTTTA
Source organism: Pipa parva (assembly GCA_019650415.1). NCBI lineage: Eukaryota > Metazoa > Chordata > Amphibia > Anura > Pipidae > Pipa > Pipa parva. Next base: position 4,676 of record WMED01025800.1, read on the forward strand.
TTCCTTAAATAAAGTGTTTGATAAAGACACTTTTTCCTTATTTATTTTATTGAGCAGGCAGCCGAAGTTGCCTTTCTGATTATTTGTTGCAATTAGAGCTTTTTTTTAGAGAGCCGAGGATTGATATTGATGTTAAGTTATGCTTGGTTTCCAAGAAACAAACAACAAATGATTAACAAGGTTTCTTTCCTTTAACTGTACTCACTGAATGAAGGGACATTGCTGAAAATTCTGGCTATGGATGAGCTACATTTGTTTTACTTTCTTGAGTCTAAAGGCAAAGAACTGTGTTCCTGATTAGGCAGAACAGAACGGAGAAGGTCACAGACTTCTGAATATGTAATACCTAATTATTCTTGTAAATGTAATACAGGGCTAGGAATGTTAAATATATTAAAAAAAAAAAGAACACCTTAGCAAATGTTTTCTTTAGTATTGTCTTCATAGAGCTTTGTGTGATTCTTTTGTCTCTCCTTGAGAACCGGATGGTTAAACATGCCTTTAGTACAAATTATACTTTATTATAGTCTAGAAAAAGCTGAAGATACATTCAATTTCACTGCATTATCTTCTACTTCGTTGCAGTTACAACAGGATCAGAATTTCTAGAGGAATACAACGAGAGAGTCCTTTGTCTCTTCCTTTTTTTTTTTTTTGTCTGTTCACCAAAGGAAGAATAAATTAATCTGTTAAATCACAACCTACAGGGAAAAAAATATTATCAGCCCTGATCTGCTTAACCTTTCTATATTAAACAGTGCTTAGCATTGTCATTTTAGTAAGTAGCTGAATTAAGTCAATAACTGCCTATTTTATGGCAAGATTAAATAAAGACAATGGATCTATCTAGATAACAATTATATGATACACGAGTAACGTTAATGATGTTACAATATCCTGTAAATAATGCAATATGCTGAAATAACAATACAATTTAACAATGTTATGTGCCAGTTGTTTCATCATTCATTCATTATAATGCATAATGCACTGCCAGCTAAAATGTCTACGGATATTAGACAAGTGTGCCAAGCCTTGGGTCTTTCAGCTGATATTGAAGTGCAATTACCGGCATCAACTAACAGCTGGAGGCTTGTAGAGGATGCTGGGAGCGGCTATTAAGCTGAACTGCTTCTGGATCACAGTAACTCAGACATTTCCAATGCAAGAAGCAATCTGAATGAGGAAATGAAGCCACAGGCCATTTTGTTTAAATACCTTGTACAAAATTGCCGCTGTTTTTGTAATGAATAATATTCCTCCTCCTATTAAAGTTAAAAAATAGTAAAAAGTCACCTTGTTGTGCCATGTGAGGAATCTGGATTCTCTAAAAGGCTCACAAAATAGCTGATATACAGTAACACAGAGACAGAGGCTCACCAAAGAGAGACAGATGTATACCCTTTGCTGCAAATGAAGCATATCTCAAGTATATAAATAATAAATAAATAATTCGAAATACCACAAATATGCACTCCACATGAAAACTAAAAAATATTGGTGACCCAAATGCGACAAATGGTCCACTTGTTCTTTTATCATGAAAATTTGTGGTTATTGCCAGTATGTTGTCTTTAAAGCAGAATAAAGAGCTTTAGTGACATTATCTTATATAAACAGATCCGTGTGATGATGACATCACTATTTCAGCATGTTTATTTATGACAAGTCAGCCCTACTACTTGCCTGACAACATAAAGAAGTCACTTTGTGACCATTCACTTTATCACTGCATGAATTCCCCATTTAGTAAAGATACAAAATTGAACTTGATCGTCAATAGCAGAATGAAAGTAAATTGTGAATTCATTTTTCAAGGTAAATTCGCACTTATAAATATCCCCTAAATGGCTAACCTAAAATTATTGCATTCTATCATTCTAAAGTATTCATAGTCAAGCCGTAGATACCCAGAGGCACAGAAAAACACAGATAGCAGATGCCTTTGCCTGTCTCCTCACAAAATTCTGGCCTGAATGCTCTCCTGCATGATACAAAAACAAGATTAAACAGACCATCCTTCACAAGCTTCTTTCAAGTAGTTTGCTGAAACCCATTCATTGATTATTCATACACCATTGAGAACCTTTCCATTGCAGTTCTTTCCATCCCATATCTCTTATTAATGTCACCACCAATATATTGCCAAAATACTTACCTATTGGAGAGTTATTGCCACCATCATAAATGGAGATCAGAGTGAATCTGATTTGGCCTTATCAATTAGGGGTGTTAAGTGTTATGGTTGAGAATTTTATAGGGTAGAAAAAGTCATTAAATATACTCATTAATGTCCTTAATAGTCATTAATGTTCTAAAAATATCAAGCTTTAACAACAAAAAGATATGTCATCTTAACCATCTTCCATTATTCTCCTTTATCAATGAGCACCAGGCAGAGTTCTCCTCTTTCTCCCTTCTAATTTGCACAAAATTTAAAGCCATTGTCTATGTTAACATGTAGCATTAAGGATATACAAAGCTTTAAACCTGGCACCATGTTAAAATAAAGGTATCAACCTATGTGGATGACTTATTGATATTCCTTACAGATGCTGATAATTACCTGTTCTTCCTTCAATACCTTAGAAATCTAATTGGTTCCCACTCTGTTTGTTTTTTTGCATGAACTGCAATTAGTTTGTCTTGTTTCCCAAAGACAATATTCCCAACAAATCCCTACCCAAGGGAATCCCTGTGAAGTGGGTATTCTGCTTTAAATATGTTGGAATCATCATTCACAAGGATGTTTCTCAGAAGAGAGCAATTAGTATTGATTTTGTACTAGCAAAACTGCAATACATCCTACCCTATTGAGCAAGACCACCAATCATTATGTGAGGACGTATCAACTTATTTCAAATGATATAGCTCCCTAAAATTCTCCTGATTCCAGAGCAGTCCGATTGCCATCCCCTATTAAACTGTTTTTAAAAATGTCGCAAGAAATACCATTTACTTGAAACCACAGAGTTTCTGTGACATAGCTCAAACTGACATCCAGTTACAAATTATCTATATATTTGGAAAATCTACCTAACCCTTTACCATCCCCCCATGAACCCTGAATTCCCCTCTTTTTATAAACCTATACAACTTTATAATATGATTTGCCTAATGTGGTTCTGCGATCTGGGTTTCACAATTTCCTAATGTCAAAAGAAAATGTCATAGCTATGGTATTCTTTTATTACCTCAAATTATTATTACCGATAGCAAATAAAAAGGTAAGTGGATATAAGGTCTTACATTGCTCTTTGTGCTGGTTCACAACTTCCTGCATCACCATCTAGATGCAATTACTCAATACAAAACTAGTAAGAAGTACTAAGCATTACAATTTTTGTTCATTTTTATATAGGGCTACTATATCATGCAGTGCTTTACAGAAGTTTTTCATTCACTTCAGTTCCCCTGCCCCATGGAGCTTACAATCTAGTTTCCCTATTCAGTCACACACACACATAGACAGACATACAGTAGATGTATGTTTTTGTATTTGGTGCGGGGAGAAAATGCTAACTCCATGCAGATGAAGTCGAGGGTAGAATTGAGCAGTGTTGACCACTGAGCCACCGCACTGCCCCAACAAATTTATTGCAGACACTTCATGTTTTGGGTCATCCTTTGACCCTTTATCAAGTGAGCATCAGTACAGTACACAGGAGACTATTTAAGGCCAAAGACCCACCCTTCACAAGTGGATACCCTCTGAAAACACCCAGAAGTCCATTGGAGACTGCTGAGGCCTCTTTCCTTTATTAAAGTTGAAGTCCTTACAAATATAATCCATTACTGTAAAGAATAGAAATGGAAAAACACTAGGCACTGCTTGCCTACCTAGGATCAAAGATACAATGTGTTAATTGTATTAAACAAATCCAGACCTAATGACTTATTTACAATATGGACACAATATAGCAGTCTACTTACATACCATATTAAATGCACAATACACTGCAGCAACAAGACATTAATATCTGAAAAGGAATGTATACATATATTAGTGACATGCACACTCTTAGAGAAATGGTTTAATGCACTAAACATCATTTAAATCATAGGGTTACATTGTTTCTAATTTGCCAGTCCATATTGTTTCCCTTTGTAGTAAGAATTTATTCATGCTCCCACCCTTCTATGGTACCTGTGCCAATAAATATAATGTCATAGTTATGCTTTATGTTTTTACTTCCTATTTGCTCAAATGATTACAGCATTATCATATCAATTTTTTTATATAGTTAACTTTTTTGCCTCCAACTAAGGCTGTTTTACTATCTGGTTTTGGGTCAATGACTTTGAGTTTACAATATACTGCAATAAAAATCACAGTGCAATTTCCAAGTCCCAAAACTCAACAGATTTTCATGATATTTTGATTTATTTTTTGTAACTATAGGAATTGCAAGCATATATTCTCCGTTTGCAAACAAATGACTTCAATGACCTTATATACCAGTGGTGGGAAACCTTTTCGGCACCGGGTGCCGAAAAGGTGACATCACTCACCAGTGCCGTACCCCAAAATGCAGGCGTTGATGAGTGACATCATCGCACCTGTATATTAGTCCACGGATTCAGTTTGAAAACTGTCGGGTCCGCAGCCTGCACTAAAGGCAGCAGTGGCGACGGTGCATATGCCCGCTCTGAAATGTGTGCCATAGGTTCGGCATCCCTGTTATATACCCATTCTTATAGTATACCTGTCCCCTCAAAACTCTAATACTAATTTAGATTCTACTAATGAAATAAATGTTTTTGTGAATATATATGTATTTTAAATTTTTAAAATTTAACATTTTTATTTTATCTTCCCTGTCAGCCTGACTTTTCTTTAATGAGTGGGGTGGGTGGGGATAAATGATGATTGACATTATAGCTCCTCTAATCAGATCCCTGTTAGATCGTGATTTAAGGGATATGATTGGAGGAGCTATAATCTCAATCATCATTTTGCCCTGTCCAACCCAACCCAGGAAAGAAAAGTCAGGCTGACAAGGAAGATGACAGAGAGAAACGCTGAATAAAGGTACATTTAAAAAAAACATATATATTTACAAATATGTTTATTTCATTAGTAGAATTTAAATTAGTATTAGTCTTGAGGTGACAGGTGCACTTCAATCTCTACATGAGATAGAAGGATATGTGTAGTTTCACTTAACCACGAAAAAAATAAATGCACATTTTTGAAAATGAAGCAAGTATACAGGGGTAACTGTATTGTAAACCTGCCCTTGCATTAACATTTATCAAATACTTGGGTAGCAGGTATACTGAAAAGGAAGCAGTGCCTTTTTCTTTTTTTTATAGGTTGAACTTGATGGACCGTTGGGTTAAAGGTCATGATTCACACTACTGAACTGTCCCATTGTCCTAACTTTAAAAACAATCCAATGATTATTTCCCCATATACTGACTCCTTGTGGAGCTCACTGCTGTCATGTTTGGACATGAGCAAACCTAACACACTCCTCTTATATAACTTCCAATTCTCTGCTGAATCGTACTTGATGTGTGCAAATCAGTTACAAACCTAAGTTGTAATTAATTTATATCAATCAATAAGATATTAGTTATATAGATTTCTTGGTATTATTATACCTTCTCTACAAAGAGTATTTATATTGCTGTGGGCAATTCGTGTTGCTTTTACATAGTAGAACCATTGTTACTGGTATACATAGGAATATTTACTGAGCATATTGTAGAGTGCCTGTTTCTATTGTACATCATGCAGTTTGATCTCTCCTCAGGGACCATTCCATTTGATGTCCAAAATGTACTGATCTGCTGCATTTCAGCTATTCTCTATTGGTCCAACTTGCTTCTGATTTATGATATTCTCAATAAGATAGAGAAGTACATAAAACATGCATATTAGTACTGAGGCTTTCCAAGTGCTTTTTATTAAGTGTAGACAAAGATGCGCTTTAATCATTTTACCATCTAACATTCCATTTGTACATCGCTACAATGCTACCATGTGCTCTGCCAGATTAGGACTCTTTAGTATTTAAAAATGGGGTATATATTCTTTTGGAAGTGAGATCAGCATAATGAACATACCTTTTTTTATTTAATTTTTCATAGATAGTATAGTATAGACAGACAGTATAGATAGACAGACAGTATAGATAGACAGACAGACACAGATAAATATGATTTCTCCCCATCCCAGCGTTCTGCCACTGTAATTGGAACGCCCGCAACACTGCCTCCCATCACAGTATCTAACCGCTCCTCCTCCCTGCACATTGAAACGCACT
>WMED01025801.1:0-10947 GCA_019650415.1 Pipa parva
TTTCATGATTGCACTATTTCAAATTATTCTAATTCGTTGACCAGCACTTGTACTGTGTTTCCCCAAAAATAAGACAGTGTCTTATACTAATTTTTGCTCCAAAAGATGGACTAGGTCTTATTTTTTGGGGATGTCTTATTTTTGGGGAAACAGGGTACCAGCTGTGTATTGAGAGTACAGGCTTCAAATTCTGAGACCAGTACATTATACCCTCTACTTTGAGGTGTTTAGCTACTTAGCTTGAGTGAGAACCCATAAATGTTAGGTATCATTCTGTTCAGGAGACATTGCTCCTTTCTCTAGTGCAGGCCTCTAGTGTCTATAGGGAAATCCAGCCTTGCTAAGATTGGTGGCATTGCTCTTTCATATTTAGATTGTTTTGAATTGCTTGGTGACTATACCCTTTTACCTGCTGCTCTAATATATTTAGCTAAAAGTACCTTTGAATAACTTTGTGCACTTTCCTATTTTGGCATGGTTAGCAACTGGACTAGTACAATTAAACAAACATATTATGTAGCATACTTTTCAGCAGATTTTGAGGTGTTATACTGTATTTTATTTGACTGAAAAGCTTGTAGCAGCAATTCTGTGTGATGTTAACATTTAATAAGGGAGAAATTTAATAAAGTTGGAAAGACTTAGGGGGGAATTTACCATTGTGCGAAGTGAGCTCCGAATCCTTTGGCTCACTTCGCACAGACTGATATGCGCTTACTGATTTCCTGCACATGGACATCAGCAATGCTTTAAAGGGATTCCAGTCTCTGCGAGGCCAAAAGAGTCGCCTTGCCGAGACTGGAATCCCTTTAAGACGTTCGCTGATATCCACGTGCAGGAAATCAGCGAGTGCATATCAGTCTGTGCAAAGTGAGCCGAAGGATTCGGAGCTCACCTCACACAATGGTGAATTCCCCTCTTAGTCTTAGGGGGTAATTCAGGAAAGTGCGAACTCACGTTGCAATGCTTCGCATCAGCTCGCCAAGACTGGTACACGCTCTCTGGTCTCCTGCACGCAGAGATCAGCAAACACTTTAAAGGTACTTCAGCTCACCTTGTGACCACTCGACTCACCTCGCTGAGCCGAAGTACCTTTAAAGCGTTCGCTGATCTCTGCGTGCAGGAAATCAGGGAGAGCGTACCAGTCTCGGCGAGCTGATGCAAAGCATCGCAAGGTGAGTTTGCACTTTACTGAATTACCCCCTTTAGTCTTTCCGAGTTTATTGCGCAAGATCTCGAGGTGTTCTCGCGAGATTATCGCGCAAGTTTTTTCGATCTCGATTTTTCGATACAAAATAAGCCATACTACTAATGGCTACCTTTCCATCAAAAAATATGGAAAAATCAAGATAGAAAAAAGTTGCGCGATAATCTCACGAGAACATCTAGAGATCTTTCCGACTTTATTCAGTCTCGCCCTTAGATTCATATTTTTCTTAGACATTATACAAGATCTGAAAAAAAAATCAAGAAAAGAACTGCCAAACAAGATAATTTGATGACAAATAGAGTCACCCACAACAATGAGCATGAGGTGTGCAAACTACACATGCAGTTCATTTTTCTTGTGACTGCTGTTAGAAGAATGGCAATATTTTGGCTTAAATCTGAAGTTTTCTTTCCAGTAACATCTGCACAAATCCAGCCAATGAAAATGTGCTCAGTAGTAAGCAGGGTTGTAGCAGCCTTGGCGGTGCACTGCTAACTCTACAATCCACCTCTGCACCTTCCAAAGCTGCCCTGACTTCTCCTGCACCTGCTTTCCTCCACAGATAATAGCACGTTTTTTTAGTCGTAGGCACACAGGTGAGATTCCTCAATAGTTTCATGAGAGGAGCTGCCTCTGCATCTTGAGCATCTGACCCCCCTCCACAAATCACAGTGTTTTATTTAATCACAGAAGAGACAGTTGAGGTTTCTCACTTAGGTAAGAGTACTTAGGCAGAATCTAAACTTTTTATTGTGTTATGTGAAGACTGCTGCACAGGGAGCCAGTCAAGGATTTTTTGCGCCCTAGGCAAAGTAATGAAATCGCTCGCCCCCCCAGTCCCTGATGATTGATACTCCTCCTCCCCCACACACACCTGCATAATCCCACTCTAAGACTCTCAGAGGGGAATTCAGGATAGTCCGAAGTGAGGTGCGGAGTGTTCGCCTCGCCAAGACTGGAATCCCTTTAATGCGCTCACTGATGTCCGCGTACAGGACATCAGCGAGCGCATATTTGTCAGTCCGAAGTGAGGCGAACACTCTGCACCTCACTTCGGACTATCCTGAATTCCCCTCTCAGTCTGCTGCACCGCTTAGGCTAGTAGCACTTCAATGCAGCAGCGGGCCGATGATCTGATTCTTTTCCTCTGTGCGCTGCTCTGACTGGAAGCTCAGAGGGTTAGAATCAGATCATCGCTACCTCTGCATAGAAGTACTAACAGAGTGCAGTTGTCTTACTCCTCAGCGCTCCAAGTAGGATGTCGTACTCCAGTGCTCCCCCTCAGCCCTGTATAATCCCCATAGACATGCATAAGCCATTTCATTAGGATGTGCCCCCAAAGAAAAAATTCTTTAAGGTAAAGTTTTTCCCTGTTCCCCTCCTTGCTGTCCCCATCCCTGCTGCTTTCCTTCACCTGCTGCCCCCTTCTCTGCTGATATCTTTTCTCTGCTGTCTCCCTCCCTGCTGCCCCCTCCATGCTGATTTCCTTCCCCTGCTGCCCCCTCAAATGCTGCTTTCCTTCTCCTGCTGCCCCCCTCCATGCTGCTTTCTTTACCCTGAGCTACCTGCCCCACAACATCCCACATTCCCCATACTGTGCTGCATCAACAACCCTCTTTCCATACTGTGCTGCCCCCTACATCCCCTCTACCACACTGTGCCGCTACCCTCCTTCCTACTCCCTACCCTCTGAAGGAGGGGTTCACTATCTTAGTGCTTGCCCCCTCCTTTTCTTTGTTCCTTCCTACCTCCTCTGTGGCCCAACTCTGTCACTGTAGAGCTAAGGGCTACAGCGTTCCTCTCCCCAGCAATGATTTAACTTCCTGCTGATCACAGGAAGTTACATCATTGCTGGGAGGAGTAGCTCTGTAGCTATTAGCTCTACAGCAGACAGAGCATGGCCACAGAGGAGGTAAGTAGGGACAGGTAAAAGGAGGGGCACGAGCACCAAGATAGAGCCCCCTCCAGCATTCCCTAGGCGGCCTCCTACCCCTCAGCCCTGCTGCTTCATCTAATTTGACACTCTCGCTGCATGCCATCACATGGTGGGCTGGTGGCATGGTTGCTGGAGACCCCAACATATCTTTAACAAGGGAACAGTTTCCTATTCATTAGTGCCACAGTGTCAGTCAAAGTGAATGCAGTATTAAAGGGGCACAATGCCTATTTAGGGCAAGAATACATGCAGCAAGAAAGCCTTGCAGTGAATACTACCTGGAGCAGAAAGACCTTACAGAAGAAGGTACCTGGAGTAGTACACTTACAGAAGATAAGTACCTATCAGACTTTTCCAGATAAAATATTAAACGTAACCATTTAAACAACTGTCCACTAGACAGAAGCTTAGTATAAATTTTACTGTATATTCCAGATATTTGAAAATGATGTTTTAGACCCGAGTTTAGATTGCGTACCCTTATTCTATAAAGGTTATCGAAGGGAGAACGCAGGAAAATATCATGTTTCGGTAGAGAGACATTTTATTATACACATCATCATCCATAACATTTTTAAAGAGCAGCAAAATGAAAAAAAAACAAGTGGCGCTGTCTGCAACTGAGAGATTTTCATATTAAAATCAAATGAATATCATGTAAAAAAGAATCATTGTAGTCATGAGATTTTATGCCATTTAGTCCTTAAACAACTGAAACAATAATAAAAAAAAATGGATGGTCTTAAATCTCTCCTCTATAAAGTAAACAATAAAGTATTTACTGGCAGGTGAAAAATATGTCTTTTAAACCAACTTGAACGCCTTCTTAGAAACACAAGATATTTACTCAGTAAATAAGTCATTTTGATGGCTCTACACAGCCCAAGTCAACATATGCCTAAAACAGCACTGTCTGCTGTTCTATTAGGTCTCCAATGAGCAATTTAGTTGATCAGATTTTGTTAAAAATGGATTTATGAACATCAAAAAACCCATCCAGAAAATGTATATTTATTTTAAAAATTAATGTATCACATGAATGTTCATAACATTCACTACAAGTTGACCTATTATGATATATGCATGTGTTTAACTACATTTATTTTCGCTGACTCCCATGCAAGCTTATTAGAAACTATTAAAATGGGAGTCACTGGTATTCATCAACTTCTGATGTATAAACATCATGACATGCTCAAAGTTAACAAGTGAGTATCAGCCATCAGCCAAGGTTCTTGTTTTCACATGACCTAGATATTTTGCAACACCTTTTCATATTGCATTAAAGAGCCAAGAGATTTCAAGGATTTGTAGACCATATTGTCTAGATATGGTGATTAGTGGACGAGAAATGCACCTAGTTAAAAAAGAACTAAAGCATAAAAAATTAAAAAGGACTATTAAAATAATTACCTTATACAGAGCCGATTGATTACAGTCACAGAATGAGCTGTGCTGTAATTAGCCGGCACCTGATGCTTCCTTAACAGTGCTGGCTGACTGAGAAGCCAGTTCGAAGCTCCTCCCACCTGGTTACACCTTGGGTGAAAAATGGCTTAAACATCATCACGTTCATTGTGGGGGCCAATGAGAACGCTCCTCGTAATGAGTGTAATGATATATGAGGTCGGTGAGACAAGAAGAAGGAGCTGCACGCTGGCTTCTCAGTCAGCCAGTGCTGTGCAGGAAGCGTCGGGGGAAGAATCGGCTGCCAGCTAATTACAGCACAACTCAAGTTGTGACTGTAATCAATCGGCTCTGTATAAGGTAAGTATTTTAACACTCCTCTTTTGTTTTTTCACTTTAAGTCTCCTTTAAACTGAGTGACATAATACTGACCTACTTGAAAAGCCAGCCTCTATCTGCCTCAATTCAGGTCTGCAGATATGGCTGGAAACACAGAATAATGAAAAGAATGATGGATACATTATAATTCCAAATTCTGGATTATAACCATAGCATAATACACAACTGATTAGGTTTCTTTGCTTCTATTGTCGCAGTGATACATATGATGTGATTTCTTTCCCCAAAGGTGATTATATATGGTACGAAGGAATTCGTTAGTGGCACTACCACTTTATCATATTTGCTCTCATTGTAAACAGTCAAAGAAATGTGGAAATCCTATTATTTCCTCGGCTTATTCTGTAAATTTCGAATGATGATGTACAGTTCTTCCAGTCCAAAATAATGTTTGTAGATCTTGTAACACTAGGAGACAGCACGTTCATTTTGCTCAATATTTTCCACAAGAATGTTTGTGTCATTTGTTGAAGGGGCTTGCTGCCCATCAAAATACATGGTGTTGTCAAAACTTTGTTCTTCTGGAAGTTTGTTCTTCTGTCTTTTGAAGACATAATAAATGGCGTAGATTGCACCAGCCACGGTAAGCAGGACAAAAACAACTACTCCACCAGTTACTCCGTGAGGGGATGCAGGTGTTTTAGTTTCCTCTATATAAAAAAAATTAAACAAAAATGGATGTTAATTTAAATATATATCAGGAAAAAGCAGCCCAGAATCATCAGTCCATTCTCCAATTCACCACCACCTCATCAGTTTTTCTCTCTCCTCCCAACATCAACAGTCCATCCCAACTCATTCAATTCCTTCTATAACTTTTCTGCCTCCAACATACTCAGTTCATTCCACAACTCAGCCCCACCTCCTGAGTCTCTTTTACATACTTACTTCTCTGTCTATTCACTCTCTCCCTCTAACATCATCAGATCATACCCCAACTCATCCAATGCCTCCTATAACTATCTTTCCCTGACATCCTCAGTCTACTCCCCAATTCAACCTCACCTCCTCAGTCTTATACACATGCTTCTCTTTTCTCTCTCCTTCCAGCATCCTCATTCCATTCCTCAACTTACTCCAACATCTTCAGTCTCTATCACCCCTCAACATTCTCATTCCATTCTGTAACGCACGGTGTGGCCGCCGCTCCTTACCTGACAGCTTGGCTCGGGCACACTGTTCTTAGGCGCACGAGCAGCGGCTGTCAGGTTTTTAATGTCTGCCGGCAGCGTGCACGCTGCCGGCGCGCCCCACATGACACTTACGTGTCGGGAGCACTCCCGCTGCACAGGAACACAGCGGGAGATTTAAAAAGCTGGACAGCTTGGGCATTCGGTGCCTAAGCTTCCAGCTAGTTAGGTCTTTCAGTATTTTGCGTATTGAGTTATTCCTATAACTGTTCCCTATTGCTTTGCATTTAAATTATCTTCCCAACCTGTTCCAGTGTTGTCTCCTGGTGGATGCAAGTTCATTAAAGCTATATACGCCTATATTCTTCAAGCTTCCCAAGTGTGATATCCTGTTCCTGTTACAGTCCTGTGTTCCAGTACTAGCAACTACCTTTGGAGGGTACACTCGGGGGTTGCGACCTGGGGGTCCTGCGCAGCTAAGACCAGTACCTCCTTGCGGGGGTTAAAGGCGAAGACCAGGGGCCTCTTAGACTCCGCGCCTCGCAGCGTACCTAAAGCCAAACTCCAAGGTAGTATAGTGGGTCCACTCTCTGCCCGTGACACATTCCCTTATTTATTCCTACCACCTCAGTCTCTCTCACCTCTCAACATTCTCATTCCATTCCCTGAATTAACCCCATCTCCTCAGTCTCTCTCTCACCTCTAATATCCTAATTACATTCTCCAACTCACCCTTACCTACTCAGTCTGTCTTACCCACTTCTCTTTCTATTCTATACCTCACCCCTACTTTATAGTGAACTTTCTTCCATCCCCTTTTCATCAAGTTTACTCTCTTTTCACTTTATTCATTCTCTCTTTATGTCTGCCTCTCATGTGCCTTTCTTTCTTGCACTCTCTCTTTATCCCCACTGTTATCCTGCAGTACCTTTTAGTCTCACTTTGCTGTACTCTGATGCACAATGCATTCCTTGTTATATTCCTCATCCCTGTACTGCAGTTAGTTTTTGTTGCTCTCTCCCTCATTGTACCCTTCACTCCCATACTGTGCACAGGTCTTGCCTGGTGTGCGCGAGCACACCCTAATGGCAGCTTGAAGGATGATACACTGCATATAAAAATGCCAGTGTGAACCTAGCCTGAAGATTTTTTTTTTCTTTAGGGGTACACCCTAATGAAATGGCCTGCACACACCTATGATTGTAGCAGTGTGCTGTATGAGGGAAGGTATGTTTCCCTAACTCTTCGCTCCTATGGCTGGAGGACAGCCCAGTTTTTGAAATGAGTCCCAGCTGCAGGTTAAAACTGCTTTAAAAAGGCAGGAAGACCATAGGTGGGGTTTGTGTTTAAAAAGCAAAAAGACTGCTGTTAGGATCCTGTTGGATGTTTGTTTGAAAATCCCTAAGTGTTTTATGGGAAAAGGTGTGGTTTCCAATTTATGTTTGCACCATGGGCAGAAAGACTCTGTTACATTTGAAAGGACTGTTCCAAATTTTGTGTTTAAACCGTGTCCAGAAAGGTTCTAATTAAAGAGTGTGTTTTCCTTTCTGAAAATAAAACCGGACTGTTAAAGAGAAGTCGCTGTTCAAGGTGAATCATTCCAAAAGGTTGTTTGGCAACTGAGCAATTCCCTACTATATATATATACCTGTATATATATATTTGAATAACCCATTCTTTTAAAAAGCCAAAGCTATCATTGTTTTTTTTTTTATTTCCTCACAACAAGGTGTCGTTCTAGAAGTGCAGGTAGTATTAACATTATTATTACAGAATGATTGTAATGCTGTACTGTACCTGGTTTCACAATAGCTTTCTCTGTAGGCTCAGGAACTGTAAAAGAATACATTTATTTATTAAATAGGATTTGGCTATGGAAAAATACATAATGAACTATGGCATCTACAGTTGCATACAAAGTAATGCATTAGAAGGTGGTAACAACATATATTTTACTGTAAAACAATATAGCACACTGTACTGTGAACTCTACAATTTTCAAAATAAAAGTTGCTTGCGTAAACCTGCAAGTCAAGGTCCTCAGTAGACAGTAACCAACTGGTATATTTATACATTCCTACATAGCTTGTTTATTGCAGTGTCATTTTGTTTGCTTACTTTATATTTTCATCTTTCTTCCCAAAGATTCAGAAGATTTCCCTTTCTATTAAGGACTGTCATTATAGACATTTTATCAAGCATGGAAAATATTTGCACTATTCTGTCATTTCAACTGTTAAAAAAATGTTTGTATGCTTTACTTTGCCTTTAATCTGTAAACAAAAAGAGTGGATTCCTATTGTTAATCATTTAATTGGCAGGAGGGGTCTTTTATCTCCCTATGGTATTTATTACACTTTTTAGTCACTATTGATACTTGACAAAGGGTGGATTATACCTCCACAAATGTAGTTCTGTAACCTGCACTAAGGGGGGGGAATTCACCATTGTACGAAGTGAGCTCCGAATCCTTCGGCTCACTTCACAAAGACTGATATGCGCTCGCTGATGTCCTGCACACGGACATCAGCGAACGCTTGCAGTTTCAGCGAGACCAAAAGAAGAGTGGTCTCGCTGAGTCTGGAATCACTCGAAAGCGTTCTCTGATGTTATGAATGGTCCTTTAAAAACTGTTGACTGATTGCTAGGAAATGGACCATTTATATTTCAACAACAGAGATTTGGAATAAAGCTAAATAAACCATAAACCAATAAAAACAATAAAAAACATGACTTAATGGCACTAAACCCCATTTTATAAAAAAACTAAAATACGGCAAAAGTTATGTTTAAACGCAATGTCACACTATAAGGCAGCGGTTCTCAACCTTTTATATGCCTCGAACCCTGGCGCTGATGTCACAACGCATTCGGCCGGAATGTCATCACGTACGTGCGTCACATGGTGATGTTTGGGCGAAACGTCATCATGTACGCGCGTCACGTGGTGATGATTTCGTCCGACATCACCCTGCAGGAACCCTTATAAGAAGGGTCCTGCGGGCGCTTCCGGGTGCCACAGCAGTTCTCGACCTCCGTGAGATGGCCATGCGACCCCCGCTGGGGTTACAACCCACAAGTTGACAACCGCTGCTATAAGGCTATTTTCCTGATCTCTTTTATTTATTTATTTTATTCAAATGAACATTTTACTATTTCCCTCCTAATTCATACGCTGAATTTTTTTGTTTGTAGTTTATGTTGTGTTTGTAGCATTTCGTTTATGCCCCTAATACGTTCATTTATTTCTCAGTTCTTGGATCTTATGGTTCTCTAACCTGGGGAATGCAAGTGTGCTTTTCTTACACAAGGGAGTTGATGTACCACCTAGGCACAGCAGTAAAAACAGCACATAGTTTTCCTCCTATCATTGTTTCTCTCCACAACATGCACAAATACATTAATATCAGAACAGCTTTTACTGCTATTCCATATTGATTTGGGTAGCACTGTCTACTAATTAACAGACAACAATGGTTAACAACAGTCACCCCAGTAATCTCAAGCAGTTATTGAGGTCTGCACAGAGAACTGTACCCTCTCAGCAACTGAAAACAACTATTTCTTCTCTTGATCCTGGGTTTCTATTCTATGATCTATCCATTGACCTTCTCTGCCAGGAGTCCTATAAACAGTTGCCATTGACCTACCCTCTGAACCTGAACTCTCAGCTCTGAGGTCCATACTATTAGTAACAAAACTTGACTTACTTGAGAATCTAGCCATACTTAAACTCCTCTTGTTGGCTTGAGCTGCATTCCTAAATCATTATATCTCACCACTAAATGCCAGTTTTCAAGACAACTGCCTTATTTACTGTAGTTATATTTTTTCGAGTGCAATTATTACATTCTAAAGCATGTGAAAAGCAAATATCTCAAACATAAAAGAGTCGATCCCTGGATGCCTACCTTATGAAGTTAAAACACAGTTGCTAGGACATTTGAGTAGCTTGACGTAGTATGAGTTTGATTACTTACTTTTTGGTATTTTACAAATAAAACCTCTGTATGAAGAACAGTAAAGATTATTCCACGTTCCTTGTGAGGCATACATTTCCACACAGTGCTCATCCTCATGTTCAGAAGGTTCCCCTTCATTCCAATTTACAAAGTCAAGAGGAGTATTGTCTAGCCAGAGCCATTTACCTGAAGAAAACATAGAAATCACCCTTAAATGCAAAACACTTATTGTAGATCCAAAAATCATTTTCTATTTATATTAGTTTTATAGAAAAAGTGATTCTCCAATGTATGAGCTCAGAAAAAAATTAAATATTTAGATATTAATATTAAAATGTTTTCAACTTAATTTCTTTTTGTTCTGATCTACAAATATTGAAAATATTCAGCTGAAGGTGACTCTTTGGGCATATTTCTGTATTACTTTCCCCAAGAACCTCTCTGTGTGCACATACTATGCTATGTCAACAGAGACTTGTGTGTTGGCAAGACGCAGACTTTGGAGCTTATTGACAAGTTGCATAAAGGTTACAGTTGCGAAAAGGTCCGAATTCAGGTCCATTCACTACTCCTCCAACTCCACTTATTCAGCAATCTCTACAATGTGGTGAATCCTCAACCAATTTAGATGCTTACAACAGTTGTGGATTTAAAGAGCTCTCCACATTACTTTGCGTACGCCTGCACACATAAGGTGAACTGTATCAAAATTACCAATTTGACTTCACCAAATCAAAGTGGCCAAGTAGGGTTGATGTTCAGTCTCCAATGTGGTACAATACGACTACTCATTAAAGACTTCAAAATATTGGTGACACTGAAAGGGATGTAATATTCACTTAATGTTAGGATCCTGGCAGTGAAAGGGGTTAAATTTCAGATTACCTCTGACCAATCGGATGA
>WMED01025802.1:0-10946 GCA_019650415.1 Pipa parva
AGGATCGATTTCTCATAAACCCATGTTGATATGGAGTTATACATTTTTTCATGTTAAGATCCTCTAGGATAGTAACATAGTAACATAGTTTATAAGGCTGAAAAAAGACAAAAAAGTGCATCAAGTTCAGCCTATTTTCCTGCAATGTTGATCCAGAGGAAGGCAAAAAGGTTCACACTTTGACCCTTTTTAAATACTTTTTAATATAGGGAGCACATTTGGAACAAGCCAGTCCTTTGGAACAGTCCCTGTCATTATAGAGTCCCTAAATATTAAAAATAATGGTCTGTCTATGACTGAGCTTAATTCCCTTAAGACCCTAGGGTGTAAATTGTCTTGATCTGGTGATTTATCTATTTTAATCAAATTAAAATGGCGTAGTACTTCATCCTGGGTTATAGATTCAACATTTAAAGGAGCATTTACTTTATTCCTCTTCAGCGTTCAGTTTCTAGGAGTGATCAGAAGACAGTTAGTTATATTAAACATTGTCTGGTAGCCACAGTTAATTGGCATACATGCCAGCACATAAAGCAATGCTCAGCAGAACCAGTTTAATTGCTATGAGACCAGTAGTTAAATATATTCATTTATACAGTACAAAATGCTTTTCATCTTAAACTATGCACAGAGATAGGATCAAAAACAACTTTTCGAAGTTAAAAAAATGCTTAAAAAAGTGACTTTTTATATGGCAATAGAAGGTTTTTTAAATAGTTGATACCGACATAGCAAAAAAATACAATGCAGGCCTCTAACTAAAGGGCAAATAATTGCGTAGAACTCTATATTCACATCTATTCACCACTTCCCCATGTTTGCTTATTGAGCAACCTCTCTGATGTGGCAAATAAGCAACCAATTCAGGCAACGATGATAGTCTTATGGAGCAATTCACACCATTTTGTGTGCACGTGCACAGGTACTTCTACTATTGACTAAGTGGGGAAATGTGCCAAAGGAGTGAATGCAACTAGATGAACTGCTCCAAATTCACTTCAGACTGGCTTATTAGGTGACTAATGGCAGGACTCTGCATTCTACTTCTATCCGACTGACTACGCCACACATCACATACTTCAGTGATTGCCACTGTCTGCTTGTTCGTCAAGACTAGGCGCCGCTTAGTCAATAATGAGAAGTGAATCCGTGATTATTTTGGCATTGCAACTTGAATTGTAGCGAGGTGAATTCAGTTTTCCTGAAAATCCCATAGGGTATAACAAATTTTCACCAGTCTCAGTCAGGTTAACATTTTTTGGTGAAAAAAATTCATCAAAATGGTCGCTAATTTCACCACCTTCAACAAGCTGAAAATTAGAGTGGGGATGTTATCCTTCTTCTGAATCAATGACTTTCTTTATGTGTGAAAGTGTTTTGTATGTCACTGTTACTCCCAGGTATAAAACATTATTGGAATTATGCACAGTAAAAGATAGGTTTAGCGGGTGTTTATATGGAAAATGCTGAAAACTATCCTGTTTGGAATGGAGAATGCAGCTTTTAGCCTGCATTTTTATTGGTCTCTTCTGGATGTTCTGTGTTGCGAATGGACACTTTGCAACAGGCTCACATTCTTAGGGCTCCTCAGCCTAATCAGAAAGGTTGAATGCTCAGCATATATAAATAAGGTAAAGGGCTGCAGCATCCAAAGAATATCAACCCTGACCCTTTTTACATGTGTCCAGAATAATATACATAATGCCAATGCATTCACTTTATGTTTCAAACACACACGTTAATAGTACAGAAATTAGTAATAGCTACAGGATCACAAACAAATCAAAAATAAATAATTTATTTTTCATAGAAGCCTCCTAAATATTCAATACAATGACCACATATTGTTTAATTTACAGCAAATAAAACATTTTGTACTAGACAGGTCAACAAATTGTTCTACTGCATTTTGTCTCTTATATCCTGACTAACAGGAAACTTTTTAGTGGACAAGAGCCAAATCTCTGCTTATGTAGGTGTACCTGATTGTATTTATTTTTATCAGTGTGTGGAAAAATTATATTGTATTGTAATATATTTTTATTTACAGTATATGAACTTTATTATTGTAACATGATGCATATATTGTTCATAGATTTATTTTTCACAAATCTGTTTTTACAAGTTACTGACAAAATAAGAAGAAAGTCACAGTGTGTTTTTAGCAATATAAAAATAAATTATTTCTGAATAGAG
Source organism: Pipa parva (assembly GCA_019650415.1). Lineage (NCBI taxonomy): Eukaryota > Metazoa > Chordata > Amphibia > Anura > Pipidae > Pipa > Pipa parva. The sequence continues at coordinate 2,197 of WMED01025802.1, forward strand.
CTCTTTGCATTTAAATACAAGGTAATGCAAAAAAGGTTACATATTCAGAGAAATGAATGCCAATCAAAACATAAAGCTATCCGCAAATAGTATCAGAATATGTTCAACTACATTAAAAATGTTTATTCTTCATAAGCTCTTTTCCTTTGCACTTCAACAGTAGTAAAATATTTTACTTCATCTGCAAAACCTTGCCCTGAAATCCCTGGGGTAACAGGACTATTGAAAAGCTGAAAGGTTTCAAATATCAAGCTATGCTATTTTGTCAGGATCTCTGCGATCAATTAGCACTTTTCAATGACATGAAAGGTTACAGTCAGACTCATTTATATCCTATCCCTTGTGACAAAATGTGACTTCATAACTGTTCTAAACCCCAGAGAACTAATAGTGTTGATTCTAATTGTCTTTAACAAATGTAGAATATGTTAATCTTCCATTAGTTTATTTTACACTTCGTAGAATTAGAAGTCATTACTTGTGAAACAAGTTCCCAACCAATTAGCCACAGTCCTACATGGCTACCTCATTTTTTTCTACTGTGAATGACAATTTATACAGTGAAAACCAGCAGAACATTGACATTTTTTAAGTAACCAAGAAATTTGATTTTGGTTCTTTAATATGTGGTTTTTGTCAAGTAACAGCTACAGTAATGTCAGATTTTACTAGAACATTCTGATACCTAGGCTAATATATTGTTAGATATATCAAATTAACTTAATTGCACAGTCTAGAGAAATGTTCTTCAGAGTAAGATATATAAGATATATACTTTTAAAACTTATTTACAATATATCTTTGATAGTCATGTAACTTATTAAACATAAATGTATGCACGATATTATCCAGATTTGAATATTTGATTTCACTAACTTGATTTTTGAAAAAAAAAGTCTCTTTTAATATTTCAGTTACATACATCATTATTTTTGGGCCCACTACAATTAAAAAAAAAAATGATGCAATCAAGCTGACAGAATGCAATGGGCTCTTACATTTCTACAGAATAGGTGTTTTAAATAACTGGAACCACTGATCTTGGGAGTTTTCTGGGAAATCCATTTTTAGAGAACTCTCAGTAGCAGTTATAATCATTCAGAGAATATTTATCAAAGGGTGAAACACTGTGGAGGTTTCAACTATTTGACCTATTTATCAGTTTTTTTTCTTTTGTTTTTGCCACATTGTATCTTGCTTTTTCTGAGTATTGTTTTCACCCTGGTGATATTTAGCAAAACCAGATTAATCTTTTTTCAATTTGGTTTTGCCAAAAGCTATTTGCTACTTCCGTTCTTTTATTTTGAAAAGCAGAAAAAAAGTTTTAAGTTGTTAAAAACATTTTTTAAATAAATAAAATAGGCAAAAACATAGACCAAAAAAAAAAATAGTAATCTGAATTTCTCCTATGTGATCATTTTATTCAATGGTGAAAATGGAAAAAATAACCAGCGAAAAAAATTCCAAAAGGAATAAATTGTGATTTTGATTATTGTTAAATCCCCATCTGCTGTTAGTCAGGGACTTTCAAAAAAGGTGGAGAATAATTGTTTATTTATATGGTATTAAATTGATCCTTTATGGAGGTAAATTTTAACACTTACACACAATATAGTTAATGTGATTGGTATTTTGAAGCCTTCTCTGAGACATCACATAGTATTCTTTATTTGATAGCGAGCTTCCAAAACCAAGCATATATACAGCATTTATGGCATTTTAAAAGAAACTGTTTTTAGAATTTACTGGTTTTATAGATGCAATTTGTGCAATCTGAACTCTGTTGCAAAGTCTTTATTTTAACTGTATTTATTTTTAATTATTTTAAAATAGAATTATGGAAGGTCTGCTTTTAAATAAAGGACTGGTCTACAGAATCCACTCAGAAAATATTGAAAATTTAGGAAATCTGAAGTTTTCTTCTTCAAGTTGCAATTGGAAATATTTACAACCAGACAGTGCCTAATTTTAGTTTTTAAGTGCTTTAACAGTTCTATGAAATATGATCAGCAGCTGCAACACTAGGTAATATGAATGCATCATGGATATTCAAGCAACAAAAAGTATGAACAGACAAATCTACCTTACACATCTACAGAATAATACACATGTCACAATTTGACAGTTGCACAACTTTCTCATTTTAGAAATGCTTAATATTTTCTGGGATATATGATTTAAGCACAATATTGGCTTTATTCTAATCAAAAGGACACATCAAGGTTAGATTATTTTCTAAATGTAACATTTATTTTTCAAAGATTTAAAGAAATATCTAAGTTTTATGTGGATTAATTTACATTGTATATATATATATATATATATATATATATATATATATATATATATATATATATATATATATATATATATATATATATATATATAAAACCTGCTTGACAATAATGTATCTTATTATTGGAGTTGATAATAACGACCACGTAATCAATATGGTTGTATTGAAATTGTATAACACTCCAACTTAGTGCATCATGAAGATGAAGATGTAATGTCTAAAGGAAATACAGACAGTAACTACTACACAAATGTAATAAATTGCAGTTTCACAATGTACATTCTGAAAGTCGCTGTTCTTCATTATAAAATGACATACAGTATTATATAAATCCTATAAATCCACATACAAATTATTAGGCATATAAATAATATCAGGAATATAATTATATTCACTTTTATATGCTTAGAGCATAAATGTTTTCACTGTATCAAACATATAAGTGAATTTTAGTTGTTATATTAGAAGTTTTCTATGGTAAAGCAATTAATTACAAAAAAAAGGTATACATGGTAAATAAAGGCTAATGATATACTCCCAAACTGCACATTTCTGTTTTCTATCATTCAGCATTTTCAAAACAAACCTAATAGTGAAGACAATTTTCTTTGATCCTGTCCATCATGATGCATTTAAGATTTTGCCAATGAGAGATCACATTACTTTTTTAGTAGTGTGCTATATTTCACTATTTACTTTCATGTTTAGATGTTAAAAATACACTACATCATTTCTTATGTCATTTTTAGTACTGAATGTATTCATGAAATTCGTATTAACTGATGCTTAGGTAAATAATAAACTTCAAGTTTTTTTTTATATTTATAGAAATTGTTGTCATTAATCTAACCGACAATTACAGAGGTCAAAATGACATACAGAAGCAGATTTCTATTGTGGTTTATGGTATTAATATATATTTTTATGACAGCTGTTTATGAAATGCCAGTTTAAAAATGAATTAGAATCACATATGGAAAAATATGCTCATCATAAAATTGTTTGAAATTGAAGCAAAAGCACTTTTCTTTGGAAATCAGATTAAAATGTATAGAGAAAGCCAGAACACCTAACAATAAGACAAGTTTTGTTTGGACTAAAAACAGAAAGTCTTGTTTTCTTTCTTTCTTCTGATCAAATGCAAACACATCCACACACAGGCCCCACGTGGAACTGTCTACTGACCAAAATACTACAGCCCATGAGCTTTGAAGGGTATCACTATCAAAAGGAAAACCAAGACTGCAGGAAACAGGGAAGACAAGGATATTATGCACAATTCTAGGCTAACACATTTGGGATTGCAGAAAGTACTCTGATTACTTTAACCATGAAATAGAATCATAACATAAAACTCTTATAAAGGAGCTTCTTATCTTGTGCACAAACAGACAAGAACATGTTCATTCTACATCAAGAAACAAAACAACAATCTATTCAAAATAAATATAGGAAAATTCATTATGTTTGTATTGTTTACTTAATAATGTTGCATCAATATTTTTTTTCCTTTGAAAACATGTACTTTATGATCTTAAATAAAATAAAAATATATAAATATATGTTATATTTAAAGTTTTAGATTAGAGTTGCTAAATATATTTTGTTTATGTTTCACTCACACTTACGCTCACACTCACACTTACACTGTTTCAGAGGGACCAATATAATGAATCCACACAACTAAATTCCTGATTCAATTTTGTTTCTATACTTATCTTAGGTTGTGCAACCAGGTTATTTATTAAGAATAATATATATATATATATATATATATAAATTTATATTGCTATATTATGTTATATGTTATGTATTTTCCCATGAACATTTTCACAAATAGAAGGATACAGGAGGGCCCTGTACTACACAAAGAGAATAGTGCATTTTTATCTGGAGCCCACTATCACTAAAAGGATATATGTACAAGACCCTAGCCCAGCCTTATGTCCTAAAAAACTACAGTGTTCAGAGTACTCTAAATGAACTTGAGTGCCTTTGTTTAATTAACATATGTACAAGCTTTCTCTAATACAGTGGGAAAGTTCGAAGAGAAGTGTAGTTCTCTGATTTAAAAAGCACTGCAGGCAATGAATGCATGACCCCAAACAAACACAGGACACCTCCCAACTGAACAAGAAAACTGTTTTCATTTCCCTCTTGACATAATAAGGTTCCGTCCCAACCTTCTGTCACTGTTGATCTCCACATACACCATCCAAAAGTGATCCGATAGCAAATATATAGGTTTTTCTTTCTTTTTTTTTTTGTTTTAGAACAGAGGCTGGGAAAGGTTTGGTTTAAAAGAATAACTCACCTTCTGTTGATCAACTGCTCCCTTATCTATTCTCCTCCTGTTTGCCCTGACAGAGGTCTCCCTTTCCTGATAGGGAATCTGTTGATCCCAGACAGTATAAAAAACAACTAAAATAGTCACAGAAATAACATTAATCCGTCCTTTTTTTTTTTGTCTCCCAAATACTTTCTGATTCCTCTCAAAATGAGAAAGCTGAATGAAAGAAAGTAAAAGCCACAATTATGAAGCTAAGGCTTGTCTGCCTCACGTGCGATGAGTTGTTTAGCAAAGCAATTTCCTTGGTTGGGTTTCTGACCATGTTTATTACAGAGTGGATCGCTGCATGTTGTCATTGGTTTCTTTCCCGCGTGGGTTTTCACTGAGGTCACTGTACAGATGTAGCATGTGCTTGGCTGAATTAGATTCCCCTGCTATGCTCTACAGACTGTTTCTTCCATACACACACACAGGCACACACACAGGCTGTGCACAAACAGAAGTGCTTAGGAATTCTCTCACACTCCTTCCCCCTCTCTGTCTCTCTCTTACTTTTTCCTAGTTGTCTCTCGTGTTACAAGCCTGTGCTTTGAGACGCTGTCCTATTCTGTGCCCTGTCATTGTTACAGTGGGGCCTATGGTATTCTTTTAAAACAAACGCAACCAGATTTCATAAAAAGAAAAACAAAACTTCTATTTTTACATTCCCCCCACACAAATATAATTAAGACAATAAATACTAATAATTTACTTTTTTTTTTATTTTCCACTAGATGTCAGTGCTCTGCTCCTCTCCTTTCAGTAATAGCTGACACTTTCTATATATATATATATATATATATATATATATATATATATATATATATATATATATATATACAGTGCTTTTTTTGTAAAAAAAAATATTTTCCGGTACACATTAATTAATTTCTCATTATTCCTAATGCATTTCTCTGTAACCCCAACATTAATTAATTAAAGACGGTCAGAGATTTTCCGGTATGCCGTACCGGCGCGTACCGTCACAAAAAAAGCCCTGTATATATATACTTATATACTAAACATATATCCACAATTCTGTATCAATCATATTTATATCTTTCTAAATAGACACTAAACAGTCCTATATCTGAGAAGTAGAATGGACTAGCCATTTAGCTGTAATATGCATTGGTATATTCAAGTTGAGAATGTGCATAAATACAAATAATCATATTCACAGAATTCTATTAAAAATGATCACAGGAAACTTTTGACTTTTATTAATATGCTGAATATTAATATGGATGTAAACAGAAGACCATATTCTACTCCAAACAGACCAATGGGACTAGTCATGCATATCAGTCTGAGTAATGACAGACAGGAGATGGTGATCTAAACAGAGAGGAGTGAATGGGATTATATTTAGGAAATTGAGGTGATTAGCTACAATTATTGGTAATTTCCTACAATGCATCTCAGTTTCCCATTGTAAAAAGCAGAGTAATGTCATTTTAAGACTTTCCTACATTATTACATTATTACTGTCAGCTTTATATTCAACAATAGGAGAAAAAGTAGCATAGCTTTGCCTTGATTAGACATTTTCCTATAGGTTTCTGCTCTGGTAATTCATATATCACAACATTTTCAATCACTTTTAAATGATAAAATTGTGCTTCTTCATTTTTTTTATTCTGTAATTGTAGTATTTTTTTCTGAATAGTACTAAGTACTATTAGTACTATTCAGTAGCAGTACTATTTTTTAAGGTTCTTTAAGTTGCTTTTCCCCTTTGTAATAGTTTTTTTCCACCTCACAACTCAACCTAAAAAATATACTTATAACAGAATTTCTCTTTTGTTTTTTTAATTTTAATCACCAACAACAAAATGTTTTTTGGTTTGATTTTGTATAAAACTCTTACTCCTGAGACACTGATCACATTTATCTCCTATGGGATAGTTATAAGAGGTACATTTAAAATGCTGAAACTGTTTAAAAAAAAAAAATTAGAAGTTTATTTTTTATTTTATGTTTTCTTTTAAATTTTAAATAGATTGGCTAAAAAAAAGTGACAAAACAACAAAAAGAGGAAAACAGGTATTATTTCACTGAGTCTTAATAGCCTTGGGCCATTTATTTGTAGGAGATCAAAGATGTCTGTCCTCAGGACAGTGATGCATAATCAAATACAATGACAATAAGCGCATTGCCTTCAAATATATATTTGTACATAATGTTGGGCATATTTACTAAAGTCAAATTGATTTTTGTTTTCAAACGGAATACCTTTTTACCTATTATCGAATAACCAATATCACTCAAGGGCTATTTACAAAACTTGTCTTGCTTCCTACGCTCAAAATGATTTGCTTCCCTAGACCTGGCAAAAGCAATTCAGATCTATGCTAAACTGCAGCGCTAACATCAAAAAGTGCTCTCTAACACATCAAAAGCTGCAAACCGTCACTAAACTAACACAACTACCCAAAAAAACCAAAGTTGACACTAACTCTAAACAATGTATACAGAATCACTACTAACAACATAAATTCCATAAACTATCTTTCAATACATTAAATTTTATTAACTGACATGTAAGCGGTTAAATGAATCAAAACGCAAATATTTCCATAGAGCTACTGTAATATTCGTGATATGAAAATAATTATTTTAAACTAAATAAACCCCATCTACTAAGGGTCACTACGACCCCCAAAACGCACCCCAGTATCAACCCTCACTCAGCACTAGACTGGGTGAGGGGATCGCTAAGTGCAGAAAGCAGCTCCCTGGGAGCCGCTTCCCTCCCCCTGCTCCTCTCTGTCCCTTTGTGGTAGGGAGCCAGGAGAATTAAAAAGAAGAGGTCCCTGGGACCCCTATCCCCCACCCCCAGTGCTAGGCAGGGTAGGGAATCAGTACCGCTAGGAGCAACCCCCTGGGAGTCACTTTCTTAAGTACCTTAATGCATTTTTTTCCAAGTAGGCTAAAGGCATTGCCTGAGGCTAAGTCAGACTCTATGGACTTTAAAAATATTTTTTTGGACTGTTGCTCCAACTGTATGATTTAATATGTTGGATTGAACTTAGTGAGGTGGTCAAATCCTTGCCGCAGTAACCCTGATATCTAAGTTGTTATGTATTTCTTTTCATTTATTGGCACATTTACTAAAGTCAAATTGCTTATCCCTGTAAAAACGAATTTGGTTAGCTCTGGATTTAATGATATCAATAGTATCGCCTATTTATCAAAGCACTGGAAGGCATTATCGCAGTGGATATCTCTGTGTATCGATATCTCCTGTTTTAACGCTGTTCTGCATTATTTACTAAGATAAGTGTTTGTTTTTTTTGGCTTTTTCTGTTGCTTAATATATCGCCACTCTCTGGGTGGCATTATCCATTACTTTCAATGGGGCTGTAGTCTGGAGTTATGTTTTAAGTATAACTTATCGATATCGATATACACATGGATATCTATATCGATATTGATTCCTATATCCATCCCCATAGACACAAGCAGTACCACTGCTTCTACAGATATCGATATCGCTGGGATAAATGCATATAACGCTGAAGCAGTGCTATTGCAGCATAATAATAAATGGGCTACAGGGATATCATCCAATATCGCTAAATCTATGGCGATATCTGGCGATATCTGGAGATATGAGAAATACGACTTTAATAAATATGTCCCATGGTGTGTGAAGGTTACACCTAATTATTATGCCCCAAGGGGGGGCAGGGGTCCCTCAGCTGCAGGGGGTCAATCGCTGACCCCATTCCATAGCCCCCAAACCCATCAGCGCTATGGGGTTGGGGGCCCTAATATAATTATGTACCTACCTAAGTCTCTCACCACCTACCTAACCATGGGGTGAGGGGACTGAGGTGGGACCCCATATACCCCTATCTAGTGAAGTGCCTTTCCTTCACAACATCTGTTAAAAAAAAACCACAAACAATTTCAAACAAACATTAATTAACCAATTAGCAACCAATAAAAACCCTGATCGGTCACATGAGCCATTGAGAGACCGGGAGTACACGTCATCAGTACTCCCGGTCTCACTTCCTGTTCCCGGCCAGCCGGCAGCACGTGGCTGAGCAGCTCTGTGGGTAAGTGTGGGTGAGGGAAAGGCATGGCGCCCCGCCCCCCCCCATTATCTCCGGCCCC
>WMED01025803.1:0-10946 GCA_019650415.1 Pipa parva
TGTAGATGTGCAAATTTCCATCTATTCACCAATTCTACAATATTTAGCAAACTCTATGATGTGAAGAATTCCACCAATTGACACCTTATGATGGTCAAACAACCTGTATCTGTCAGAGCATAGCAGCACAAAGGACATAAATTTGCTACACCTGGGAATTCACACTTTCATAAATAAGCAATTTTAATGTACAGATCAGATCATTACTTTAACAAGGTATAATTTACAAATGAATCCTGCAGGGTAAAGAAAATACAGCTACATAGCTTTAATTCACTACTGAGCCGCACCTGGTTAAAGGGATGATATGGAAATGAAAATACAGCTACATAGCTCTAATTCAGTACTGAGCCACACCAGGTTAAAGGGATGATATGGTAATGAAAATACAGCTACATAGCACTAATTCAATACTGAGCCACACCTGGTTAAAGGGATGATATGGCAATGAAAATACAGCTACATAGCTCTAATTCAATACTGAACTGCACCTAGTTAAAGGGATGATATGGCAATGAAAATACAGCTACATAGCTCTAATTCAATACTGAACCACACCTGGTTAAAGGGATGATATGGCAATGAACATACAGTTACATAGCTCTAATTCAATACTGAGCCACACCTTGTTAAAGGGATAATATAGGAATGAAAATACAGCTACATAGCTCTAATTCAATACTGAGCCGCACCTGGTTAAAGGGATGATATGGTAATGAAAATACAGCTACATAGCTCTAATTCAATACTGAGCCACACCTGGTTAAAGGGATGATATGGCAATGAAAATACAGCTACATAGCTCTAATTCAATACTGAACCACACCTGGTTAAAGGGATGATATGGTAATGAAGATACAGCTACATAGCTCTAATTCAATACTGAGCCACACCTGGTTAAAGGGATAATATAGGAATGAAAATACAGCTACATAGCTCTAATTCATTACTGAACCACACAGGGTTAAAGGGATGATATGGTTATGAAAATACAGCTACATAGCTCTAATTCAATACTGGGCCACACCTGGTTAAAGGGACGATATGGCAATGAAAATACAGCTACATAGCTCTAATTCAATACTGAGCCTCAACTGGTTAAAGGGATGATATGCTAATGAAATACAGCTATATACAGTAGCTCTAATTCACTACTGAGCCACACCTGGTTAAAGGGATGATATGGTAATGAAATAAAGCTACATAGCTCTAATTCACTACTGAGCTGCACCTGGTTAAAGGGATGATATGGTTATCTTATTTCTTAGGAATTTTCTTTCAAAGTGGTGAATTTAAACAGTTATTTAGATCTTTTAGGTGAACTTGATCTGCAGTTTGGGATTCTTTCTTATCACATTTAAAATGTGTAAAGGCAGTATTCCACTTAAAAAAAAAAAAAAAAAAAAGAGTGTAAGATTATACTGGAAGCTATGCAGCCGAGGATAAGGTGTATCTCATAAGTCTCCCCCTTTTAAAGGTAATGATGTTATGCATGTGGCATGCAGTTGAACTGAATACCATGCAACTAAAAGGGATGTTTAGGTAATTCTATCCCTTTAATGCAAATATAGCTAAAATATTCATACTGCAAAGCTAGCTGATAATAAATTAGTTCAGAAGTGCATTACAGGGCTGCAGAGAATCTACTGCATATGCATCAAAGTATTTTGATAATCAACCCTGTTGTACACAACATACGAAAAGTGTTTGTTTTTAAATAAATGGGAGGCAACGTTTAAACACAGGAATAGTTTCTTCTGTTTGATTTGAAGAAAACTCAGTAGTTCTTTATAACTTTGACTTCATTGTCAGATTTCATTGACCACTTTATCATGAGTTTATAGAAAGGTTATTTTGGGATAGTTCCTAATTTGGGCACACCTACAGGAGACAAAGCACATTGAGCATGTGCAGTGTCTACAGTATAGCCAAACATGGAGCCGCCCAGCTGACAACTCCACAGGCATTTATCCTTTGTGCCACAGGGCTACTATACATTTGGGTATGTTCTGCAGTTCTTTTGCATAAGGTTCTAAGGTCCATAAGGCTTCAAACTGAAATAATTTATAGGCTTTAGTTCCCCTTTGAGGAACTATTAATGAAAAATGACGCACGCGCTCTATAATTATAAATTATGTAGATTATGTCTGCTAGTAAATATTCTGCATCGTGGTAGAAAACATTACATGTTTTGTTTAAATGCTGTTACTTTCATAGCAGATGTATGCGAACTGAAAGCAGATCCTATCAAAACCAGTACTGGATAAAGCATACTGATATTGCCGTGCTGGATAGGAAAAGTTATAAAACTATATACTTTTTGAAATCCGCAGCTTGCCTAATATAGTGCTAAACTGGAAATAAAGCAAAGCTTGTTCAGATTCTAACCAATCCAGACTCGGATTCTGTACATCACGTGTAGCAGAAAGAAAACATACTCATCGTAAATATTATATGGCTGCTTCAAATATATGTGAATGCTTTATAACTTGTGAAAATATCAAAATGAAAGAGTCTTGGGTCGCAAAATAAAAGGGAGTAGATAAAATCATAATAACTGATGCTGTTAGTTTAGCTGAAAAACTACATTCAGCAACACTCCACAAAAGGAGATTCTTCATAAAAATGTAATCGCATGTTACACCATTTAAAAATATCCATATTTCTGTATCTTCACACATTTGCATAATAAAGGTGCTATTTAATAGCCCCGAGGAAGGCAATTATTCCTCGGCCTACAGAAAAACATTGTATTTGTCATGTTCAATCACGTTAAATTTTTGTGAATCTCTTTATTAATGCTCTATGTATGTTTAATATTGTCCAGCGTGGTCATTTGATAAAGGGTTTGCTACCCTAAACATGTGACGGCTTTAAATAAAGGTTGCAGCATTGCCACTTAATTCACTGAAGCTACCGTACCTACTATTCCATTTTCTATTTGTGATTAATTTACGTGTTGAACAGGACACGGGGAAGGAGTAAATTCATACAACAGATCTTCACAGTTGTTTGGCAACCCTATACCCCTAGTTTGTGTCTGCCTGTCCAGGTGCTCCATTTTTCTCCAGCAATCTAATAACATACTAGATCGAAGGGGGCGAACCTATGTTACTTGTGTCAGAAAAGGCACTCAGAGCCCTTCCTGTGGGCATGTGCACCATCGCCACCACTATCTTAGATAACCCGCCCCCTCCATCGAGCGCTCCTGCAGTATAGGCCGCGGACCTGACCTGACAGTTTACAGGTTGGATCCGCAGCCTGCACTGAAGGAGCGTTCGTGCTGGGAGGATCTAAGTAGGTATCCAAGACGCAGGCATGTTGACGTCACTCACTGATACCTGCTTTGTGGGGGTAGGGGGGGGGGGAGAAGGAGCTGATGGGTGACGACACTAATCTGCATTCGGTGCAGAAAAGGTTAGTCCCCACTGTACTAGGGTACTGTAGGTTATAGGTTAACTAAAATAGTCATAATCTGTCTGCCAGTCCATGAGGGCTTACTCAGGGTTCCCCCGCTTTCCTTCCACAATCCAAATAACTAGGCTAATTGAAACCTAACTAAACTGGCCCTAGTCTGTGGATGTGAGATTGCGGAGAGCGCTGTAAAGTCCACAGGGGCAGGGATTAAAGTAAATGGTTAATCTCTATAAAGTGCTGAGGAAGATATCTTGTTAGCTATATATAAATCTGCGTTATAAATATTTCATGTCGATGAACAAAGTACACATAGTTTAAAAAGCAGTAGTTACAGCATTTGTAAAAGTAACAGCGCCAACTATTGTACGCCACAAAAATAAGCATTCATTTTCATGCCACCTAATGGTAGAGTCACCAAGTCCTGAGTTAAGTTATAGAATATACAGGAGATGCTAGGTTGCAATACAGAAAGGGGACATTACTTTATTCCAGCTGAATATACACAACATGGGAGTAACTATGGAGCACAATGCTGAAATGTTCATTCGGAAAAGGCAGCGCTGTAACGTGGAGTAACTATAGTGGTCGCATGGTGGCAGACACCTAGTAAGAGGGCTGCAGAGCCTGCATCCCTCTAGTGCTTTGTACAACCAGTGCAAATGTCATGGCCCCCATTTCAGTCATGGTGCTCTTCCTTTGAGCTACTGAGGGGGACCTGTACTTTGCACCATGAGCAACTGCTATAGCTCTCCTTGATATTGCACTATGCAATGATGGCCACTCTGGAGGAGTGCCTATTTTGCCACTTGGGCAGTTTACCATACAGATTTGTATAGAAACATAATACACTATGCAAATGAATAGATGCAAAGCACATATTTGAGATTTATCACCTTGGATAAATGCAGTGGTGACCAGCTTGTCATCCTGTGCCCTACATCTATTTACATCAGGAAAAGATCATTTCTCCGAATCAATGGCCATTAGAGAAGCAGTTTTATTTTTTACTAGAGCGTCACAGAGTTTTGGTGTCACAGAGAATTTATTTCTAAGCCTGGCTTTGCTGCAGTTAACTAGGGACTCACCCACAACTTTCCCAACAGCATTGATGTATCTGCCCCTAGAGTGCTGACAAATAAATACGACTGCTCTCACGTGCGTCTAACTGGACATGCACTATAGCAAACAACTTGTAATAGTTTATTTTTAACCACAAGCACAAAGAAACAATAGCTGTAAGCAGATATGGCTGAAATAGGCATCATAGTCATTATATTGCATTAACATGGCATTTTCTTGAACCTCAGAAATTAGACATACCCCTGCACCTGGCTTCAGATATTTTCGAATAACCTTATGTCAAAAACAGAGTGCCACAACAAAGACAAAGCAGGTAATGGTTAATACATAAACTGGTCTAGTCTTAGGGAATTATTCAGAACATGCTTGGAGTCCTCTGGACAGATTCTCTAAATTACTCTAAGACAGATCTCTCTATACTGGGAAGGAATCCAGTAGAAAAACCTTCTACACTACATCATGATCTGGACATTTTAACATCTGTCACTGCAGAGTCATTTGCCTAGTCCCACAATAGATGGGGTAGGTTGGATCCTCTAAAGATTTACAACTTAGATACGGTCTTTAACCTCCCCACCAACCACCACCATAGATGGCTGGAGACATAAGCATAGTCTGTACTTCTTTGTGGAATTCCATTAACTGCATAAGGAAGCAGAGAATGAGAGGGGGTGGGGGGGTTAAAAGAACCATTTAGGAGTTGAAAGCAATTGGGAAAAAAGGAGAGACTGGAAGGGAACGAGGGAAGGTAAAGAATATGTAGGATTGAAAAAAAAATAGAGAAAAATACAAACAGAAAAATAAAAGGACGCTGGAATCACGGTCAGCGGTACAAAAGCAATGCTGCTTATAGCGGCTTGATATCACTCAAAATGAATTCCCGGCTTTAAAAAAAAAAATACAATTAACAAGCAAAAAAGAAATGTTTCTAATAGTGCCTTGGCACCACGTTCGATAAAACTCCTTCAGTGACAGGAGAAGATAGTGACCCAGTGTGAGATGCCCGCTCTATCTGCACGACATAACCATGGCAACCATTCTCTGCGCTTAATGTGCAGGCTAACCAGAAAATAAAGAAAACACATAGGAATCTATTTCTAAACATGAACACACACTGCGCTCCCATCCAGTCCATACCTAACTCTTTCATTTCCAGAGGAGCGTCTAATAACATCTTCTTTAATCGCAGTCCGCAGCAAAAAGGCGTCAAGTCTTTTCTAGCGCAACATGGCGAAAGCCAGCAACCGTGACTAATCCAGCAATATCTCTTTTCTCAGGTAATTTTTTCTTACTAGACCTGTTAAAACATTTTCTTTAACAATCTATATGTAGATTTTTTTTTTTCTTTATAAAGTGGGAGTAAGGTGAATAGGACAGGGGCCAACATATAGTACAAGTGAAGTAAAAGACAAAAGCATCAGATCATGAAGATACAATTAAGCATCAGGCAATGACTGAACCTACAGGGTGGAGGTCCCTGCCCCTAAATGTAAGAAATGTGTTAAACCTGACAATGCTAAGATCTGCCCATAACAAAATTCCTAACATGTATATAGGGATGTAGGAGCAGTGACACAGCACACTATGTAACATTCTACAATGATAAAGGGATTCCCCATCTAACCTTTCCTTTTATAGAACAGTTTTTTTTCTGGAGATGGACACTTATTAGGATATCAGTGGGAGTGGTGGGGGGGTCAGTTACGTATTTCTGAAAGGCACCAATTAGGCTTACTTAGATTGTAAGCTCTATGGGATAGGGTCCTCCATCCTCTTGTTTCAGTCATGACCTGGCACTTAGAGTGATGTATTTTCTTGATTATATGCTTGTAATTTACTTCACTTGTTCTTTGTTCCACACTTTACCCTTGTCTGTATTATAACTGGATTTTTACAGTGCTGCGTAACCTTGTGGCGCGCTGTAAATAAAAATATACATACATACATACCAACTCTACCATTTTCCAAAAATAACTCATCCAGACACCCACCTGAATTCAGGGATTAAAGCACAAGGTACAGTGTTTTCCACAAGGGCCTTCGCCAGTGGGATAGCAACCTGGGCAGAGAAAATCTGTAACATGTACAGCTCCGACTTAAACACCCAGGGAGCCAGCCTATGGTTACATCCCTGCTGCTTTCACGTGTGACCTAGTTAGCACGGAATTCCTGTGGGTGTTGCTAAATCCTCCAGGTAACTCAACGGTGTTCTTCTGTCTACTTTGTAAACACTTTTTTTTTTTTTTTGTCTTCAGACATAGAAAGAAAAAAAAAGTCTTATTCTGCCAACGATTGTAGCAATAAACTAGGATCAAACCTTATTAAAGTCACAGTGACGTTACAACAGTTAGTTACTTTCTAACTATCGACGATAAATAAAACATGCGTCTAATATGCATCATTGACAGATTTCAGCCATCGTGTATGTAACGGTGACTCTGACTGGCGTATGTATCAAGGCTGATAATAGTAAAATGTCGTTTCTGCGTGTTTGTCACAATGTAAAAGATACAATAATAGTTTTCTATGATCTGCTGTGACAAATATGATGGGCAAACAACTAACTGATTTTACTGTTCTTTTAAACTTCAATGGGAATATATAGATTTTACAGGTTCCATGTTGGTTGTTTAACTGCCATCAGCAATGCACAGTTTTCAGTATGTACACTGGCTTGTGCCTGGAACTACACATTATATATTACATGAGACATATAATGCATACACAAATATTATATATGTAAGGACAATATGCAAAGTCAGTGGCTCACAGCACACAGGTCATATTTTAGTGGTCACCCTACAGCACTGATGGCCAACCTTTAGAGCTTGAGGTGACAAAATTCGCCAGCTAATTCATCACAACAGAATGCTACTGTTGCATTTCCTATTATAGGAATATTGTCACAGTCGAAAGTTTACAATGGGAAAATTGTCGCGGGTTTTGCTATGGGATCCCCTGAGAGCGCAACACGGACAGTGCCATGATGCGTGTCTGCAAAAACGTCTCGCCGTGTCATAGTTTCTGCATCACTGCCCTAGAGTGTTCACAATAGCAACTTGGAGAAAAAGTCACTGGTGCAGGAAAATGGAAAAAAAAGTGTGTGTGTGTGTGTGTGTGTGTGTGTGTGTGTGTGTGACCAATGGTCTGGAAATCACCATATTTGCTGTAATTTTACAGCAGAATTAACTACTCTGATGTTGTGCCATTACACATACTGGACGCACCCAATTCTTGGCATGGAAATAATGCAGGTTTATAATGTTACTTTCGAAAACTTGGTTTTGGTTACTTTTGTGCATTCTATAAAACAACCAAATGAGTTTTTTTTTTTAATTACTGGAAGGAGGAAAGTCATAAAATGCAGCATGCTCATGTCCAGTTTGTCAGATTCTGATGACCACAAATTGCCCACATATAAATACCGTGGAATATTCGGCGCAGCGCATAATACGCTAGTGTGAAGAAGAAAAAATACAGCTCCATGCAAGTCAATACTACTTACCTAGTTCCGAACACACTAGCGTAAGATGCGAATACACTAGGTCTGGAACGCTGTGTGTCGCATTTTGGCCGGCATATAATATGCTGCGCCCAAAATGCGACCACATAGGAAGTGTTGTGAACACCAAGGGAACATTCACACTGTTGCTGGTAAGTTCAAAGGAAAAATTTTAACAACCAATATACAGAATGGGCAGGTCTATTACTTCTTACATAAGAGACACCTAGAGATTACAGATTCGGAAAATGTTTCCTAATGAACAGTGCCGGCTCTGCCATTAGGCAGAGTAGGCAAATGCTAGGGGCGCCTCCTGCCCAGGGGGGCACCCCTAGCGCCGGGGAGGGGGCGTGGCGTCGCGGGTGGGTGGGCGCCGGGGAGGGGGCGGGGCGTCGCAGGTGGGTGGGTGGGCGCCATGGGAAGGGGTTGTCGCGGGATGGGGGCGCCGGATGGGGGCGCCAGGGGAGGGGGTGGGGTTTCGCGAGGGGGTGGGGCCGCAGGTCGAGGGGGCGGGGCAGCGCCGGAAGGGGGGGGGCGCCGTTGGAGGGGGCGCCTAGGGCGCCAATAGAGCCAGAGCCGGCTCTGCTAATGAAGATTCAGACAATGCAAACAATTAAATTAAGTGGCATATTCAAATATTGTAAATACTTAACCACTTTCTGATGATCATTTAGCAAAATTACTCACTGCAACTTTTCGATTGTGACGAAATATGTGGCAACTTTTCAGTTATTTGTTCAGCAAGTTATCTATATCACTTGCAACTTTGGCCTGAGACTATACTGTAGCAACCAGTGTCAAGCAGCAGCTGCCAAAGCAAATAGGATCATGGGGTGCATCAAAAGCGGCCTAGATGCACATGGCAACAACACAATTATACCATTATATAATAAATTATACCATTTTACAATAACTAACTGAAAAAAATAAGAACAGAAATGTTGCGAAACAAACCAGAAAACTTTTCACTATTTGATAAATATCTCCTTTAGTACCACAGTAATCGACCGCGTATGTAAATCAGCGATTCAGCAGCCTACATTTTTACTGTTTACTGGCATATCTAATATACACACACACGTGGTGCCCACTGTGTAGGAGTGTGTTCAACCATAGACGCATTCACAGCAGGTATTTATAGCTGCTGGTTAGAAAGCTATGAGCAGATCTCCCCAGTTGTAATAATAGCCTCCTGGTAGAGTTTATTAAACTCCCATTGCGAAGAATAATAGGTTTCCTCACAAGTGGTGAATATTTTATATAGACTCTGAGATATTGAAGTGTGATGCTGAAGATATCACAAGAAGTCGGAGCATTAAGAAGAAGCGCGGGTCTGAAAACAAGTAAGTGAACTAAAGGACTGCATGAACAACATCTGGAAAGGTACACTGTGCAGTAACTAAGGGGGTTATTCACTAAAGTCCGAATTGTTGAGTATAGGTGCGAATTCGCCAGATAAAGACAGTCGCAATAGGCTGCTACTGCCGCAGTCGCGTATTTATAATGAGAATATCGTCGCAGTCATGACTTTATTATGGGAAAATTGTCGCAATCTTAACATTAAAAAAAAATGTTGCGACTTTACAGTGGAGAAATTGTCGCTGATTTGTTATGGGAATCCGCTGTTTGCGAATTCGACAGTCGAATTCGCACCTTAGTGAATCACCCTCTCGGTCTGTTTGCAGTGGTCATCCACACTGCTATGTACAGCAATTTAAACTTTGCCTTTTTAAACTATTTTGTCTCCCATGAAGTCTGCTAGCCAAGCCTTTCTATACACAAGTCCTCAACAAGACTATCTATTTTTCCTCCGTGAACCTCACTTTTCCACCCCCACCCCCCTTCTCTCAGTGGAATTCCTGGAGTCCTTCCATGCAAATAGAATAGAATGTGGCGTAAGAATTTAAGGGGAAGGTGGGGGGATTCATTTAAAGTGGTAAAATCACAGGTAGTACATGCAGCCTAACTTGCACAGTATTTATCTTCACTGTTGGGCAAGAAAAGCAGGTAAAGAGGCGGCTTGCTAAAGAAAAGTAATTACCTTGCAGAGATTAATTGGTTGGTTTGGTTCACTGGGTTTTAGTCTGGAGCACTTGGTGTTAGGTTTACATAGGAGTACATCTGCACCCAATTATCCAGTTGGCCTACGTCCCTCCCATTCTAACCCCCCTTCTGTTCAAAGAAGTACTGGAGGGCATTATTTTAACCCCATTATGGATTATGGAGAGTACATGGATTTTATGTTACTGCCCCAATATGTGGTCTGCCGCATGTGCTTTTTTTTTTGCGTGCAGTAACCGCAATCAGGTCTGCAAACGCCTATGGGCCTATTTTCCAGCTGTAAAAGACTGCCAACCAGTTGATGACCGTTGTACAGGTAAGTGAATAGGGGTTCGGAGACATATGGTTGCAGCACATGAAAAATAGTCCTCAGCAAAATTCATAACGGGACACTAGTCGTTAAACAGGTAAGATTTATGGATATAGCTTTAATCAGAGATGTGTATTGTTAACTCTCCTGTTTACAACTGAAATAGCAAACATTTGCTTGTCATTGGCTATGAAGCACACTGCAGATCATTTGCAAACTTAATGAACATGTATATAAATATTCTTATGGGCCACTTTAATTAGTGACCATGAAACCGTTACTATATAGTGAAAAGGGCACTTTGCATATTAATTTTTTACAGTAGCTTGGTAAACATATCTTGCTAATGTAATGGTTTGCAATTTGGAAATAAAAATAAGATTGTTTGTTTAATTAATACAAATTAGAGAACATTGACTGTAAAATGATTTTTAAAAAATCAAATCAAAAGAAACCTGCCTAGCTACTGATGCTCTGATATGTACTTGGTGAACTTACAAAAAAATCAAGCAAATACACATAGAGGCATTGCTGTACCAGTATGCTGCTTACATAGAGGCATTGCTGTACCAGTAT